>BOPM01000644.1:165225-191540 GCA_022179025.1 Porites australiensis
TTTTTTTTTTACTTGTTACTCGTTTTAACCGTGAGCCATAGGAAAGCCAAAATATGAACCATTAACCATACGTGCCTCTATTCCACTGACCCCTCTTAACAGTGGAAAATGCTATTCAAATGAGAGTAAAAAAAGATAAATTTTTGCTGGTATGCAGAGAGAATAATTAAAGCTCTTACGTAAAAGTGTGCTCTTTGAAGTCTAGAAAGGACTGTTTAAATGTTGCCAATACAGATTTTTTGAGGGTCTCGATGGGGTGGTGGCTTTTACGGTTATCGATTAAAATTTTGGCTTTTTTAGGGCTATAGGTTAATTTTTTTTAGTTACGGTTAACAAAAGGTAAAAAAATTAACTTCTTTTGTTTCAAAAAGTTAAATATTAATTAACCTGTATTTTTTGTATCTTTAAAGCAAAATAAAGGTCTTATGATCATCTCGGGATGAAATAAGCTATTCCCTTGAAAAATTTTAACATTTGACAGATTATAAGAAGAGAGCTTTGGATGACGGATGAAGCGAAGAGCAGCGTCGGAGGGCGTGTAAAACTTTGGTGTTCCCCGTGAGAGCTGTTAATTAACAAAGAAGGTTTCCAATACCCAAGAAATGACTATGCGAATGGGGCTTGGCTTAAAGAAATAAAAATAGACATATCAAGAGTACACGGCTCGTTATACATGATGATATGTTGTGAGCTGTCCATAACAACCTTGCAATGTCGGAGTGAATTATCCACGCTCGCTTTCAGTTCGTTCTCTGCACCTCCGACTGACAAATCTTACCGACTTTAATTAAAGAACACTAAGTTAATGAGCTTTTGAAGTTCAGCCAGTATGAGTAAGTGTCGTAGGGACCTTTCAACGTACGAAGGACAAAAAGAGAAAATAGGTTTTACTTTAATTTTAGAGCATTTAACCGTTTAGCAGAATTGACAAACTAAAGTGGAAATGAAAACGTGTAGCATTAAGAAAAATATATATTAAAATAAAAATACTATTAATACACAAAGAGATGTCCACTATAAGCTACTTGTAATGATTATATTCATAAAGGACTTAATTCAGTTAGGGTCATTATAAGAGAATACTTCTTTTGTTTTCTTCCGTCGGAAAAAAAATATAAAGGCAGAACAACTTGAAGGTTATTACCCGATGACATGAGCGAATAGTACACCCTTTAATCCAGTTGAAAGCAATTTGTCACGCTATTAATTGGATAACATCATTCTAAAGGTGCGGTTAACTTAAAAAATCAAAAGCATATAGTGCGGTATTTAATTTCCGACAAAAGTTCAGAAAAATATCGACTGGATATAAGTGGTCTGCGAAAAAATGAATCGGATTTATTTCAAGAATAATGCTTTGTGCAGGACTGAATGCTGGACTAAGTTAAATGAGCGGTTGTCACATAAATCTGTTTCATGGTCGTTTCTGGTGATACCACCACGGCCATCGTTGTATGCAGTTTAAGGTAGCACAGATTTAGTTAATAAGTCGTCGGATTTAACATTACAGCATCACGGTTCCATCGGTAACGTTTACATTCTACAGTGAACTAAACCGATTTCAGCTTGAAATCTCCACTTTAGAAACGAGAGGGAAACTGCTCATCTACCCCTCCCCTAAACAAACATTAAAACACTTATCTCACTTAGGCAAAATGTTGGCTTAGGGGAGGGCTAGGCGTATAATGATCTGAAACGAGAGGGAAACTAGATCGATTCAACTCCTGAGCAGTTATTAGGGACATGAGGGAGGGTGAAGGATCAGGCAAAAACTGACCGGCCCGTACCCAGTATCGTTTATTATCAATTTACTTGTAGAGAATCACGCCTTCTCGCGTCCGACCCTTGCTTCTTTTTTTTTTTTTCGGCGCTTATAGTCCATGAGCCAAATCCTGAAATGATGCCAAAAAATGATTTTCGTAGCACCTATTAAAACAGCCGCAGGTTTAAAAATAAATGACAGTCGTGCTGGAATCATGGCCCTTTAGATGAAGATAACGCTAGGTGCTTAAAAAAGTTTATTATACTGCGAGACTCCAGATACATTTAATATTATTGACATTAATGCCTCTCTACATTAATTACAGGAGTATTATCTCAATACAAAGTATCCAAGTTCCTTTCAAACTTTTTAACTTTTTTTACATTATTTGTTTTATTTTTATTTGTTTCTCCACTATATATTCACTCAGTTTTCTTTATGCTTCAGTTATCTTCAATACCATAAGGTTCTGTTATAAGCTATAATTTCGTGCGATTACTCACGATCAGAAAATGCACAAGAAACCTCAAACTTAAAAGGAAGTCGCGTACAACTTTCAGGTCACCCTTTTAATAATGAACACCTTGTTATATTGCTCACAGTTTTCTTTATCCATAGGAAAAGCCGTTACATTTCATTTTCTGCGTTAATACGGAAGACGGGCACCTTTTTCGTTTCTTATTTTGCAAATCAATTGTATTGTATTGTTTTTGATCACGTAAAGATATAAATGAGCGAGTTTTGAACTGAATATTTTTAACCGTTAGTCTTAAACAATTAAGTCTATGGTACGTATTATTATTATTATTATTACTATTATTATTATTATTATTATTACCATCCGCTACATCAACAATTCCCTCCCTACATGTAAGAATATGGCAAGATGGGGATTATCAAGTCCTGATTGCTGCTTTTGCCTTAATCCTGAATCACTCCTTGATTTTGTCTCTGGTTGTCAACAGTACCTTGATCGCTTTACCTGGAGACACGACTCAATCCTTAACTTCATTGCCAAGTCACTTCAACCTGTAATTAATGTTCACTCTTCAGTCTATGCAGATGTTAATGGTTTTCTGGTGATAATTATCGTCCCGATCTTCTTTTCCTAATCCAGTCCAAGTCCCTATATGTTCTAGAATTAACAGTTGGTTTCGAGTCTAACCTTAACAAAAAGGCAGTGCTTAAGAAGGAAAAATATCTGAACTTGCTCAACGAAATGAGCAGAAATTACAGATATGTGAGATTTGTAAATCTCTCCATGAGTTCCCTTGGCGTTTTCTCCGATGAATGCTCCACTTTCTTAGACATAATGAATGACAATGGCATGGACAAAAAGCAGCAACGTTATATAATCAAGAAAATGATAAATATAGCCATTAGAGCAACATATTACATCTTTTGTTGTACAAATAGGAACTGGAATAGCCCAGCCTTAATGCAATTTTGATTCTCTTTTTTCTTTTTGGCTTTTGTTTTGTTTTTGGTTTTGTTTGTTTTTGTTTGTTTTTGTTTGTTTTTTGGTTTTTAAAAATCCAATCTCAAGCAGCATTTGTAAATTGCGTATACGTAGAGAGATTTACAATTGTACATTCAAAAACACAAATAAAGTTTCCATTACTATTACTATTATTATTTATTATTGTCATTTTTATTATTAGTATTTTGTTAAATGTATTTATTTGGGGTTTTTTTACTTTTTACTCGTTTTAATCGTGAGCCATAGGAAAGCCAAAATATGAACCATTAACCATACATGCCCCCATCCCACTGACCCCTCACTAATAGTGGAAAATGCTATTCAAGTGAGAGAGAAAAAAAAGATAAATTTTTGCTGGTATGCAGAGAGAAGTATTAAGCCTTTCACTGCCAGAGTGTTTGATGGAGTTTTGTAAGGTGACTCTAACTTTTGAGTCTGTGGACGAAATCCTATAACGTGACCATTCAAATGAAAGCTCTCTGCCTATACTTTCACCTGATGCTATTTGGTTCTCACAATTTTGCAAAATAAAATTTGGAAATTTGGTCGAAACTTGCCTTTGGCCACATTTGGAAGTGAAAGGGTTAAAGCTCTTACGTAAAAGTGTGCTCTTTGAAGTCTAAAAAGTACTGTTTAAATGTGGCCATTACAGATTATTTTAACTCAAAACTTAACTTGAAAGACGACAGCCTCTGGTTCGTTGATTTTATCATATATTATTTTAATCATTAGTTTCCAACTGCTCATCACTTATTGCAAAGCCAATTACAGTTTTTACAGGAAATTGTCAATAAAAAGCTTAAGGGGTAACTTTAAAAGGTTGCAAGGTCTGACAAAAACTATATATATACGGATATATAACACGGATTTTGGCGCGGTTTCACAGACGGACTTTACTAGGTGACAGTTAAGTTTCGTCTATGTCGCAGGCTACCCACTTACTCAAAATCTAAATGAGCCACTGCTTAAAAACTGCTTCTAAAAGAAGGATAGTGCTATTTGTTTAACATTAATACCTATACAATGAATAACTATCCGCCATTAGTGGTTAGCAATAACGAACCTTCTAAATAACAAGTGCTAGAAGGATTGAAAATGAAATCATTTTTGGCTTTGCTGATGAGGTACAGTGAAAACTGACAAAATCTTACTTTCTATATTTTATTATCAGTAAACACCCACTGTCCCAAAATCCTTGATAGACCTAATTTTTGTCCAATGTTCTAACTAAACGTTTGACAAATTAGTTGACTCCATTCCTATACAGGCTGGACTCCCCGCGAAGTGTTTAATGGCATGACACGGCTTTGGAAAAATCTACCCAGGATGATGGAATAGCATGAATGGCTGTTACGGATCAACTGCTTTGCCTCCCTTTGAATTTCTTTGATCCTCCAGCAATACACCACCGGGTTAAGAGACGAATTTAACAAAGCGAGAAACGAAGTGATATCGAGCACAAAAAGCTGGGGAAAACTACTGAAGCCAAAGGCGGTAGCAACAACTAAAGCAAATACGAAAGGAAGATAAGTACTCAAAAATAGGCAAAAAACAATGAACATGCTGTTGGTTGATTTGCGATAGTAGAAAACGCTAAAAGAACTCTCCATTCTGAGTTTATGCTGACGGAGGTTGATGTATGTCTTGAGATAGAAAAATTAAAGGCAAGCAGAAGGCAGGAAATCAACATAAATTCACTAGCTATCCGTCGAAGATTAATGCTAAAGGTTTCGGATACAGTGAAGAAGGCGGACAAAAACCAAGCTACCATAAGAATCAAAGTTATTCGCTTGACAGTGACAATTTTACGATACCTAAATCGAAGAATCAAAACAAGATGTCTGTCTAGAGCTACTACTGAGATTGTACAGAAGGACACAAGACCCAGGAAAGAAGAAAACAAACTGTAAGGTAAACCAACAATACAGAATAGCCCGGGATTATCCCATGCTATGGCCAACCTGTATGCAGCAAACAGTGGTTGAGCAACAAGATCAACGCCAAAGTCAGATATTGCCAGGCTGGAGAAGAGAGCTTTGGATGACGGATGAAGTGAAGAGTAGCGATTGGGGCTTGGCTGAAAGAAATAACTATAGAGATATCAAGAGTACACGACCCGTCAGATACATTATACACTTGATGTCAGATCCCGAGGGAAACAGTTAGTTTTGTTTTCCCGAGAGCCCTGATGTTTCCCGAGACGAAGTCGAAGGAAACATCAGGACTCGAGGGAAAACAAAACTAACTGGTTTCCCGAAGGACCTGACGTTAAGTGTTTTGTTATATTTCTACACTTTCACTTCAACAGCAACAAGAGAATAACCGGAGCGAACCCAAACAGTCGACTCGGTACTTATAGCAACACAAATTTAATTCTCAAAACCACTGAATGAATGATTTACAAAGTACCTTCCTTATATTATCTGCATCATTTTCCTCCACTAGCTGCTGTTTTTCTTCTGGGAACTTCTTGGATAAATTTAAAAATCGTTGCTTTTTAGCTTGAGGCTTCGTGTTTGTGTTGTTGTGTTCATTCACGAAAAAGAAAACTAGCAGGACCTCTGGCAGTGTTTTTCCCGCCTTTTGTCACGCCACTTTCCACCATGCTTTGATCACGTGCTGTAATGTAGCCCGAGCGGGGGTACATTGCTTAATGTATCACGATCGGGATACATTTGATTTTAGTCAAGGCCACGTGACCAAGAATCAACCAATGGCAGTCCCTGTTTAGTTGAGTGAAAGTCTAGGAATATAACAAGATGATATGTTGTGAGCTGTCCATAATAACCTGGCAATGTCGGGGTGAACTATCTACACTCGCTTTCAGTTCGTTCCCTTCTCCTCCGACTGACAAACTACCGATTTTAAAGAATGCCATAAGTTAATGAGCTTTTGAAGTCCAGCCATTATGACTAAGTGTCTTAGGGACCTTTCAAGGCACGAATGGACAAAAAGACGAAAATAGGTTTTACTTTAAATTGAGATCATTTAAGTGTTAAGCAGAATTGACAAATTTAAGTGGAAATGAAAATGTGTAGCATTTCCCATAAAAAATATAACAATAAAATAAAAATACTATTAATACACACAGAGATGTCCACTATAATCTGTTTGTAATGATGCATCATAAGTAAATACTATTCTTTTTTCTTTTGTTTTGTTTTGTTTTTTCTACCTCATTACTTGCTTGCTTACCTCCTTAGGGTGCGATATATTAGAAAAATATAAAGGCAAAACAACTTAAAGGTTATTACCCGATGACATGAGCGAACAGTACACCTTTTAGGCCACTTGAAAGCAATTTGTCAAGCTCTTAATTGGATAGTACATTATAAAGATGCGGTTAATTTAAATCAGAAGCATATAATGCGGTATGTAATTTCCGACAGAAAAATATCAACTCGATAAGTGGTTTGCGAAAAATGAATCCGATTTATTTCAAGAATAATGCTTTGTCTAGGACTGAATGCTGAACTAAGTTAAATGAGCGGTTGTCACTTACATCTGTTTTAATTAATAATCGTTTCTAATGTTGATACCAAGGCGTTCATTGCTGTATGCGGTTTAAGATAGCATGGCTTTAGCTAATAAATCGTCGGACTTAACCACAGCAGAAGAAGAACTTAATAAAGAGAATTATCTGACATTTATAAAAAAATACGCACAGACTATACTTTATTTTCATATACATCAATTTGCCATCTCCGCCCCAAATAGCAAAAGCTAGAAGAGGCGGGTGGAGAGGAAAGGTTACAGCAGTCATAACACATGATATTGTAGAGTAAAGTTCTAAATAAACTGCGTGGATAAATAAGAATTACAGAAAAACAAGCTTAAGTTACAAAATATATAGTCTTACAGAATGATATTACAAGACAAATTTGCTACTAACAGAACCCATCAATTATTAGTGCATTGAGGATGCAGAATTTGCCATTTTTTCTAGGAGAATGGGCACTTCAACATAATCGTCCTCTGCTTCTATTATCGAGAGTAAAAAGTCTCACGAAACTTTTTTATAAAAGCTCCTTTGGAGAGCTGACGAAGTTCGTTAGGAATTGCGTTCCAACGTTTAGCCCCAAACCTGGGAAAAGAATCTTGATTTAGATTCAGTCTTGAAGGTTGGACATAATAATTTCCAGACGAAGAAAACCTGGTTTCATGCTTGTGCTTTGAATTAGCTTTAGTCACAGACGTTAGACGGAGCATTCATGCAGGAGACTTCTCAAACTCATTAATAATTCATTAAGAAAATACAAAGGAAATTAATGTTTAATGAGTGTTTGGAAATCGGATGAAACACTGCTTAATATTTGCATCCTTAATTTCTCCTTCAAAAATGATTTTGTTTGAGAAGAAATATCAAACATTCGACACAGTGTTTCATCACCAGATGAAACACCTCGAAGTTCGTCAAAAACTCTCTTCTCGATGTTTCATCTGGTGATGAAACACTGCATCTCATGTTCGATATATTACGTCAAACATTATAGAAGATACTTTTTCAGCATATAACATTTGTAAAGGTAGAATTTTTGAGGAAATAAATAAAGGCACAGCATGGCACAGCATTACGGTACAGTATTACGGCACGGTATTACGGGAAGGCATTACGGTTCCAACGGTACGTTCATATTCTACAATCGTGCTGGAATTCATGGCCCTTTAGATGAAAATAGCGTTAGGTGCTTGAAAAAGGTTATCATGCTTCAAGACTCTTGACTGTGATTCCGATACACTTAATATTATTGACACTGATGCCTCTACATTGATTATGGGAGTATCATCTCAATACAAAATGTCCAACTTTCTTTCTTACTTTCAAACTTTTTTTTTTTTTTACACCAATTGTTTTATTTTTATTTGATATTCAACTTATTTATTCAGTTTTCTTTATTTGCTTCAGTTAGCTTCAATACAATGACGTTCTGTTATAAGCTATAAAGGGAAGTCGAATACAACTTTCAGGTCACCCTTTCAATAATAAACACCGGCCTTGTTATATTGCCCACAGTTTTCTTCGTCCATAGGAAAAGCCGTTACATTTTATTTTCTCCGTTAATGTGGAAGACGGAAACCTTTTTCGTTTCTTTTTTTGGAAATCAATTGTTAGCACAGAGTATTGTTTTTGATCACGTAAAGATATAAATGAGCGAGTTTTGAACTGAATATTGTTAACCGCTAGTCTTAAACAAGTTTATCGTACATAATATATATATTATATTATATTATATTATATTATATTATATTATATTATATTATATTATATTATATTATATTATATTATATTATATTATATTATATTATATTATATTATATTATATTATATTATATTATATTGGAAGTGGAGCAAGGGACATTCACACCATTAGTCTTTACAAGCACAGGTGGAATGGCCGATGAATGCAAGAGATTCCATAGCCGCCTCGCAGAGCTACTTGCGTTAAAGAAAGGAGATGACTAAGCTACAACCATATCTTGGATAAGGGCGAAGCTATCCTTTGCCATCCTACGATCAGCCTTGCTGTGTCTCAGAGGAACCAGGAGAAAGAGAAGAGCAGTCAATATATCTGACATTGACATTACATCGGAAAGTGCGCAAGCCAGAATTTAAGTAATAACTTTTTATCAGTTTGAATTATTTTTAGATAGTTTTATTTTTGTATTAACTTTTTGATGCTTTTTATAATTGTTATTAGTAGTCTTTAGATAGTCATTTTACGACAATTCTCTTTCGTACACAAAAAGAATGTACATAGGGTATATATTTTAATATTTCATATTCTTGAATCTGTAAAAAGTCTATTTTTTTAAATCTATGAATAAAGTTTTTGTATAATTAAAAAAATATATTATTATTATTATTATTATTATTATTATTATTATTATTACCGCGGAATCTCAGGCTTAAAAGGTTTACGCTGCCTGGTAAATTACCCTTGGGAGCAAGCAACAACAAATGCTTAGAGGTCACAAAGGAGTCCTTACATTTGAGACCCTAAATAGCCAAAACTTTCCGTTATAGTCCAGCCGTTCCTAGACTGTTCACAGTCTCCTATTTTTCCCTGTGATCGTCGAGATCCCTAAGTAGATTTGATACTCTTCCCGAGGTTAGACTCGGTACGACTGAAAATCAAGACGGGCGCCATTAACGGTAAGACGCGCTCGATCTCGACGATCACACGGAAAAATAGGGTACTGTGAACAGTCTAAGCCGTTCCAAACAGAGCCGCTTTCTCGATCACTTTAAGTCTGATGCCAACGTTAAGTTTCTCAAACATATGGGATACAGCTCCCAATGCCTCAATCACAACTGGCACAACCTTCACTTCACCTTCCACAACTTTCCTATTTCTTTTTTCAAGAAACTGGGACTTCTTTATTTTCTCCAGTTCTTTGTCTTTTACTCGTACATCTCCACGGATAGGGATGTCTATGATCTTAGCCTCCTTTGCCCGCCTCCTGTACTCACGTTGGGCTAACTTGCTGCACTCACTTGTTAGGTGACTTACACTTTTTCCTTCTCTCCGCACATCCTTCACATGGGTGATTCTGATGCAGAGCTTAAAAAACCTTGTTCTGAGCTGCATTTCACCCGCGCCATCATATTCAAACCACCATGAAGAACCAGTGAGTTAGGTTAAATCAAGGTACCACATTCTTGCCGACATGAACGCCATGTTCTTGTGAGTGTCACTGGTTTTCGTTCCTTTCTTACAAGCACACAAAACATGCATGCGAAAAAACAGTTTAAAGCGAGATTTCAAAGTAATGGAACCGTTTCCTTCCTGTCTACCAATAGGCCTCGTCCAAAACGTATATGTTTTGACCTTATATGGACCACGAATACTTCATCGGTTCGCTCTGGATTGGCGTTCTTCCACACTTATTCGATGAAAATGGTCACCGGAAACTCGACACTTTGAGCATACTCTCCATGGTGGAAATTTACGAAAGTTTCAGGAGGTTCAGCGTTTTTGTGTCTGAAAAGCTACATTTTGGAATATAACAATGACTCCAAATTTGGACTTGACGCTTTCAACTAGTCTTAATTTGCACCCCTGATGAATGGCAACGATCCACAACTTATCAAACTGTGTTCAGCCATCTCGTGAGGCCTTGTTTGCGCGTGAGGGAGGCTAAAAAAGTAGCGTTCGTATGTGTTTCTGCTTAGGAGAGGTGTTGAGTGGATCACAATCTATCTGCACAATCGTATATACTGGTATTTCAAAAGTTTTCTTTTTAAAAAAGATAGATGGCAACGTCTTGATAATAGAGAGGAGAAGTCGTCACGTGGCGTTGCCATGGTAGCAAAATTTCTGGATCTCAACAAATCATGGTCTTGCAAATATCGCATTAAAAAAAAGAAAAACTTGACATGCACGACTTTCCTGTGTATGATTGCACTCAGCAACAAAACGGTAGCCTACACTTGTCTTCTCTCGTTCGACACTGCAAATGGCAGTCTCTGTCAAAAAAGTGTTCAGTTCCAGAAATGTTGCTACCATGGTTACGTGGCGTCCCCTCTGTAATAAGTAGTTCGCCAAATTACTATTTGCAAAGTCAACACGGTGCTGAACCAGTGGAAGACCGACGCACGCCACATGTCACGTTACCAGGTGTGAATTGTACACCATTAAGTTATCCAGTTTTACCGTGATGGACTGGACACCCTCGGTTATCTTACTGACATCAGCAATGTTTAAACTTGATGAAGCCTGTGGCGAGGTTGTTCTCCCAATCAACCCCTCACTGTCAAGTTTCTCAATGTTGCTTAATTTTACCGAAACAGGAGAAGGACTTGTGGAAATAAGTTCGTCATTCACGCAAATTTTAGGAAGCTTGTTTTCCTCGGGGTGGCCATTTTCCAAGATGGAAGTTAATCTCTGCTGCTCAGTAATGTGGTTATGTTCTCGTTTCAGTGAAAACTCACTGGAAAATTCATGGTTATTATTTGAATTCAATTGATTCTCACTTCTTGCGGGCGTAGTTTGACGACTTTGTCGCATATTTCGCTGCAGTTCCTCCGTGTTGAAAGTAAACGATACTGGTTTGAAATAATTATTTTGTTGAAGTATTTCTCTTAGAGGCAGAAATAGGCGACAGAGACATGCGGCGAACAGCCAAAAGAGCATGCACAGATTTCTGAAAATGAAATCACAACGTTAAGGGTTAACGATTAGAGTGTACAATACAAGATGATAAAGACCAAAAGTATCTCGAGTTACTGCCAAATCAGGTCAACTCATGGAGCAGTGAAGCCATAACTAACGCTACTCTGTATTTTATTTTAACTTCAATGATGACCTCCGAAGATGTCATGAAAAAGACGATCAACAGCCTGCGTGCAGGTTCTTGGCCACTTTCGCCTTTTCAAGAGAGGATAGTCTGCGCTTTAAGGACAAAAATTCGAGACTGATGACGTAAAATCTGTTAAACTGTTGTTTACGGACGACAGACAAAAGAGAAAAGGTTACAAAGGTTAAATGTAAAAGCGATGAATCTACGACAGTAAAGTCATTATTCGTGGAATGTATTCTTCTTTAGACGACGTGTTTGAGCTTAATTTGCTGCCGCTCGTTTGCAGAAGAACTCAAAACTTTGAGATAAAAGACTAGGAGAAACTTAAAGTCTAAGTGGAACCCCATGAATACCAGATGTTAAAGGTATGTGAACATTGCTTTACATTATCACTTTCGAATTTCTGTCGTGAAGGCGCAGACGTCCCTCCCGCGAAACGTTCCTGGTGAGAGATGGCTGTATTCGCAAGCTACAGGATCAATTGACTGCAATGTCTGTTTACCTTCCACCTTCTCTTTGCCATGAACGCCTTATGCTTTTGTGTGTTGATTTTCGTTCCTGTTTCATGGTTTTCCTGGTAGAAGAGAGAAAGAAAGAAATTATGCTTCAATGGCAGCTGAAGCATGGAAAACTAAACCTATCGTTCTCAACCAGTCCGTAAAAAACGTGATAAGTAAATAGATAAATGAACACATAAAAATAGGGATCCACTGAAGAGGGGTGTAATAGATTTTTACACACCTTTATCCACGGATGCTTAAAGCACTCCTCTATGGTTAACCGCTTGCTGAAAAGGAAACAGTGGATAATACTTCAATTTCCGAAATCTACTTCACTCATGCCGCATTCTGACTGTTCAAAGCTCAGGGGAATCCTACTAGGTAACTCCTGACTAACTACATGTAAGGAGGATTTGGTGAAACAAGATGATATGAGAAATTTACAATCACAAAGTTGAGAAACTTACAGAAAACTACGAATGGTTTATTGCATGCAATTAACAAAAAACTGGAGCAGATTGCAAACGAATTATTTTCCTTTAAGTTTACCTTTAGGGAAGTGTTGTTGATAGAAAAAGGGATATTAGTTAAAATGCTATCACAGTCTTCATTTTTTCGATGGAGCACTCGTGGATAATCTGGCATTTTAATACTATGACAACTTTCAAATTATTTTTCCTTAATTGTTTGTAGCATAATCGGTTAGCGCTTTTGGTTACCCTTAACTATTGTCCTAACAATCATTCACAGTGCACAAAAGGAAGTATACAGACCAGCGTCTATTAGTGCAATTTAATTTTATTTAGTTATTTACAACGTTTAAATAGTCAGCAGTGAGGCATGTTCTATGAATGCCTTCTTACCTACAAAATCTAGGGTGCCAAAAGAAGATTTAACGTCTTCCTCTGTAGTAAGATTCCTAGTGGGTCCAAATCGCACAAGCTTTATGTCGTTGGAATCCATTCTCACGCATAAAATGTTTTCTGGCTGACAAATGAACAAGACAGTGAATTCAATTTTCCACTTTTACGACAAAATAATATTGGCTTTGAATAGATGCCGAGTTGGTGGCATGGCGTGCTTCCTTTTCATGCAAAAGCAAAGATACGTGTTTATCCTCGCGTTTTTCAGCAGTGGTTTGACTCTAGTGCTCATCAGCTCGTTACGTTGAGAGACCCTAGAAGTGAGCTTCTGGTGCTAACCCACAAGGGCTATGGTGTCCACGTGTATCCAGATATTGTTTAAAAAATGGAGAATTTTACATTCCGTTTTCAAACAAATGTGTCCACACGTGCCGTACTTAGTATTTGAACCGTTTTCACCCGTCCATATGAAAACGCTCGACGATGGCATCCCTTACAGAGTATGGGCATGCTAGTAGTATGTATGTATGATCACAGCGAATTCAAAAACCCCCGTTTTAACCCGTCCGCACACGTAAACGAGAAATTGGCGTTTTCAAAAACCTCCACTCTGGGCGCCGTATTTGGAAACCTGTATTTTCGCTGCCCGAAAACGCCGTTTAGGCTGAAACGAAGAAAAAAATCACCGTTTCCAAAATGTCCGGATACGTGTGGATGGGGCCTAAGATTCGAGATACAGCAGGAAAAGGGCGAGGATAGGTTCATGGTCAGCGAAAAGGGCACCTCCGTTGCTCAGTTGGAAATACTAAAGAGAAAACCTGTTCTACCCACCTTAAGATCCAAATAAACTACATTCCTTTCGTGCATGAATCGTAAAGCCTCAAGTATTCTGCAGCAACAATTCGTTCAAATAATTCACCACCTGGGACAGTCTACGGAAACAACAGAGAGATTTAGAATTAACATGGTTATGATCATGCCCGTCAGATTTTGGTGGTACGCAACGTTCAATGGCGTTCCTATCATTTTTTAGAGAGTTTTAGATCTGAGTCTACTGCGAACCCCGTTTGGGGTTCGACGTTCAAACATAATTCGATTTAGATTGGCGGTGGATTAGATTACGGCCGCCATTTTGAATCAGCAACCATGAATGGCCCTTGTTTTCAAGATCCAATAGGATTTATCAAATTTAGCATTTCGCCCGAATTTGTGCCTGTGTTAATGGATAAAGACTTGCTCCACAAGAGGTTTGTATCATTACGTGGGATAAAACAAGAATTATACGCTAAAAGCTTTCAGGTAAATGATATACGCGAAAACCTACCTCCCCACGTTGAAAACGCACGTCGTAAACCTCAAACGTGACGCGAAAGACTTGTCACGTGACCTCCACGGTTAGAGGTTCGCGGTAAACTCGAATCTAAAACTCTCTATTAACTCATTCCGTCACAATCTGTGAGCAAAATACCAAAGATTGTGCACTGTCAGAGAACTGTCAGAGAGCCTCTAACATAACCTTCAGCGGAGTTGTTCTAAGAGAAGCGCGCGTGGCGGAGACCCATTGCTAAGATAAATTAATAACCTATGAAAGCAAGAAAATTTGGTCATGGCGTAGCGTACGAACGCCAACCGTCCGTACGCCCACATCACGTAAGCCGATGCCAAATGTCAGGTTATTTTGGGGGGAAAGGGTATGGCTACCTGCGTCTTGTGAAGCAGAGACAGCTAAAGAATCAATGAAGACGAAAACGGAAAGCGGAAAATTTTTCTGTCGCCTTGTTGTCTAAAGTATTACGTTTAGATTAATTGTCATGCCCCCAAATTTGGAAAATAGAGAAAGAGAAAGACAGAGAAAAAGAGAAAGTAATGCGAAGGCCAGCGAAGCTTATCGAGAAAAAGAGCTAGAGCGAGCGACAAAAAAACAAAGGATACATTTTTTGTTGGAGGAACAACGTGAAATTTTGTAGCAGCGGTGAGAAAATGAGAAATGCTAGGGGCCACCAGGGTGAAAATGAGCGACAGTGAAAAAAAGTGAAGAACACGTGCGACATTTGCTCCATAAAACGAGTAACCAGGAAGTTTCACGTTGTTGTCGTGCAAAACAACGGCAAAGAAATGTACAAAAAAAGTGTGCTGCACGTGCTTTTTTGCTAATTAGACCTATTGTTGTTTTTTTTTACCGTTCTCGTTGCCTTCGCCGCTTAGCATTACCCGATTTTAAATTTGTTTGAGCAAAGTATAAATATTTTCGAGAGCTTCGCTCTTGTCCTGGCTAAATCTATATATTATCTTAAATGTTCTCCACCTTTCACGACCAATCTCCTCCACTGACTGTGGAATCACGTTTGAGGCAAACGGTAATCCTCAATTTGTGCCATTTGAACTCCTTTTTCTTTTACTTTTGGTTTGCTGGTCATCATACCTACACAAAATTGTTGTCTTATTCATAAGGAATATTTTGGCCAGTTTTTGTCTCCTCGTCTCCTAATTCGAGCAATTGTCAATCTGAATCTCACGTTTGTCGTAGACCTCACTCTGTGGGTTCTCCAATGATCGAGAATGCCGGAAACTGAACTGAACGGAAGGAAACTACTTTCCTAAAGCTTCACAATGGGCTCTTACCACTGAACAAATTCCGGAAATTCCGGTTGGGATTCGAATGGAACATGAATTTTCGGGGGCGAGGATACATCTGAAAAACCAGTGAGTCCTATTTGTTCAAAGCCATGACATCAGTTTCAGGCATTCGCGGCCGTCTTTCGGTAAATGAAATCGACAAATGGTAAACGCGATTCCGGGATGAACTGTATTCGAGGTCCTGAATTTTTCTTACCATTTGCGTTGTTCAGCTTTGAGCAACACAGTCACTTCCAACTTATTTATAAAGGAACGCAAGGCAAGACACACTGTACTGTAATACAATTAAGCACACTTACAATTCCAAAACCATAACAATTTCAAAAGGTGTCTGATACGCATCCCATAGCTCCACAAATTTGCTGTTGCCCAGGGCCCTCATGACTTCAATCTCCCGCATTACAGTCTTCCTGATAGTGTGGCTGGAAGTCTTGATGATTTTTGCTGCGTAAACATTTCTTTTTTCTTTGTGCGTACACCGTTTATCTATTCCGTAAGCACATCTAAAAAGATTTTAAGTGAGAAGGGGTGATTGGCTGAAAGTAGGGTGGGTCATCCAAATTAGGGGTAAGAGCACACCCATTTAACACTCATTTCAATTCAGTTAGCAACGTCTGCAAAACTCAGCCTCGGTTACAATTTGGGTCCCCATGATAGATTTCAGCACTATAAATCGAAGCAGTAGGTGGCTGAAAACCCTATTTGCACCCTCGCTGAAGCTGTTTGCGCTCAGTCTGATGCTGGTTCCACTGTTTGAGATTTCCTCTCAGCTCTCTTTCGCCACGCACAATATTGGTGCCTCTTGTCACTCCTTATGATCAGTTGGACGACCTTACGGCGACGATTTATCAATCTTCTAGAACACCTTATGAAATCATCTATGTCCAATGAGTGGACCAACTCGAGATGAACCGCAAGTGTGTTCGGGATCGTGAACAGGCAGCACCAACTTTTCAGTGTACTCCCTCCAAGCTTGATCAACAAGGGGCCAAAAAGGTCCATTCCGGAGAAGGAAGAGGGTGACTGATAAGCCATCATGCGACTTGTCGGAAGAGGTGTCATTTGTTGAGTCATTTGCTTGGTAGATGAAATTTCTTGCAGACAATGGTAGTCTTTACACTAGAGCTAAAATAAGCTAAGAAATATTTCAAGACAAGTAAATTTTAAATACTTCAAGTAAAATAAAGCTTCACACACCACCGATTCTTTTTTACTCCAGGTTAACTTAAGGCTATTTTCCCGCGCAACATAATTAAGATTGATTGACATTTTTCGCCTTTCTCAAAGCTTAAGTAACCGCAAGTCAGCTAAGTCGGTCATAAGGATGGTTTTCAAGTCGCTTGAAAATTTCTTGAATCGTTTCAACTTTCCGACTTTAATGAGATGCAAAGTTAAGTTATTTGAGATTTTACTTAGGCCTTTACACACGAATTTTTGGTGAAGTAAAACTTGGCAGCTTTTAAGTCCTACTTAACAGCCTAGTGTAAAGACAATCATTTGTTGTCTATACACTTAGAACAGAGCAAACTGCCTCCCTGATCAGAGGAATCTAAACCTTCTCGCGTACTTTCGCAATGATATTTTCACAACCAAGGTAACCGATGAATGCATGGGAGTGGCGAATCATCGTTCTCGTAGGAACGTTAGCGATTCTTTGGAGTATGATCTGATTTGTAGAGTTGATGGCGGCTAGCGGGGATAGCACACGCCCTTTGACTCTCAAAACGCTGGGGCCATCAAGTACAGGATTCAAACTCGCAAATTTTACTTGATGGCTTTACACTACCCTTAGATTTGAGATCCTCGATTTCTTTCGAATAGGCCGAATGCTGAACGACCCTTACAATGCCTGTAGTAGTATCGTAATCATCTGGAGTTAGGTGACCCTTTCGGATGGTCTTCAGACTACAAAAAAAATGGACCAAACGGAAAAGCCAAGCTATGAGGACGATAAGCGTATTCCAAACAGATGAACTAGTGAGCAGTCTGTGAAGAACATATGCAGTTGCTACTGTGAGACGCAGGGATCAAGAGTTTAAACTTTGCAGACCAGGCTCAACATGGGACTCAGGATTCAAGTCGCCATAAAAACTCAGGCCCTTGTAGCCATCAGTAATTTAAGTTTCTAAGGGAGTCAAGCCACGCAAAACGTCGTCAGCTTGCTTTAGGAATCCTGGAACGTGCTGAGAGTTCGCTCTTATTTCTTCTACACGATTGGCAACATAAGTCTGCAAGGGACATTTTGCATTCTTTAAGTAGTGGAGCACTGTCTTCTAAACTGTCCAGTACTTCGTTCGTTTGATAGGCAGATCCATTTTTTCCATTAGCATCTTATGCGTTCCCCCATTAGCATCTTATGCGTGTCGACGGCAGAGCTGCTTGTAGTTCAAGCCTTAGAATGGTTACAAACGTAACTAGAGCATTTCTTGCCTTTCCCATGACGAACGAACAATTGATAAAACCAGCCAAATCCTCAACTCCTAGGTTTGCTGATGCGCCGTGGCCAACTTCTGATAAATCGGAGAAAATATGTAGTTGCAGTTTACACTTGAAGTCACCCATTTTAGGTGGGAAGTAGGAACGTGGTATGCGAAGCTGAGCCAGGGATGGCAGCTGATTGACCCAAGCCCTCAACTGACGGGGAATCCCTCTTCCAAAGGATGACCCCAGTTCAACTTTGTCTTCCAGGTGTCCTGTACTAGCAGTAATGGTTTCGAGTGCTGCAAAGCCTCGAAGATCGTACAAGGAACAAATGGCAGACAGGATTCCTCGCTTTGTCTGAGGACGGTTTAATTGCCTTATTTTGAACCCTAGTTCATCCGCTTCTACAAACCACTGCACCACAAAGGCTCTCTCCGAGGGTAACTCTTTCGGGTCAAGGTTCATTTCAGGACTGGATCTTCTTTCAGAAGGTACCGTGCACGTGAATATAGCACTCTTGTAATTTGATGTGAACTTAGTGAGACAGAAACCACCACGGATTAGCATTTTAGAGAGATGGGATGCTGCTCTACTCGCCGATTTCCCACCACTGAAGGACGGCAGGGCATCGTCGACTCAAAAGCTTTTAGCAACAATCGCTGGGTTGAAACCTTAGACATCGTTAGTGGCTGTTCTCCTATTCTTTGTTTTCACTCTCACGCAATAAACACGGCACATAAAATTACATTTGAAACCGTCCATTGGAAGAAGCCAAGAAAATGAAACGTTATAAAAGACTAATATATAAACAATTTGTCCAAATCTCAGGTCTTTGTGGCCCACAGTTTCTGAGTTAGTTGCCGAAACATTTCACGCACCTTTGTAGAGCTTTGTATGGAGACGCCATATTGGGGGACAGAAACTGTCCACCAATATGGCCGCCGGAAATCAACAAAAACATCTGGAGTTCACTTTTTCTATAAAAGCTCTTCCTTTTCACTCGAGAACTAGCATACTTGCGCATAAACATATCTTCTAATACTTGAAATGGTTAAACTGCTGAAAATCAAGCAGAGAGACTTTTTTCAAGGAGATAGCATTCCTATTTTGGTGTCACGCACTGTGAAAACTCGGAAGTTCAAACTGCTGTATTTTGGAAATGAAACATGCTTCGGGGCTGGAAACTTGTACAAAGATTTATTTCCTATTAATCTTCAACCTAGTGTAAATAAGAATTCGTAAAATCTCGCTTTTTTGACTTTGCATTCTGATGACGTCACCGTGAAAACCATCAATAAATGTGTCTGGTTATCTTCTATTTCATTTTTTGTCAGTTAATTTTATTACTTCACAACTGGAAGTATTCAATAAAGGGCGTGGCATCTCTTAAGATACATAGATTGCATGGAAATATTATTGACGAGATTGAAGTACAGAATTATGACATGCGTGCGCATTTTTGGTACCCAATTGTACACTTTCAGTAATACCAGTGTAACATCTATTTCTCTGTAGGTATCAACCAAAGGCGTGGTTCAATTCATAGAAATACACATCGCAGTGTGGCTAATCACAGTGACATTTGAATCTTTTGATTCCATCCTTAAAAATGCTCTTTTTATGACCTTTTTTATATAATCTATTCCATAGCTGTATCGCTGGAAGTACTTGCAAAAGGGCAAAAAAAATTAACACTTATCCATATGCAAGAGTTAAATAATGGGGACGCATTTCTATCAGAGTAGTACCGTGCACTATACTGAACTTTATCGCTCTTATAAATTTGGGACCCGTGCTTTAACTCTAAGACTGTGTTTTTGTTGTTTTAAAGATAATTAATTCTATGTCTATAAAACTGGAAGTAAAAATAAAACACAAACTGCAGTAGCAAACATTATGAAACAACGCATGTTGCAAAAAAAAAACAAGATTTTATAGACTTGACGTCTAGACTGGAACCAGTAATAAACGGGTAAAAACAATAACTAATGACAACAAATGATGATGACAGACTCTCATGTTGAAGTCTGCAGGAAATAATAATATATAATGCTAGTAGAGGAAAAGCTTTTAACTGCCAACATTTTCGTTTAAAGCAGGTTTTAAATCTCCAATCAATAAAGTTTCTTTTTTTCTACAATGTATATCTGATTTCCCGGTTGTTAATATCTCAAAGTGATCCCATTTAATATTGTTGTCCGTTAAAGAAATATGATCTGCAATGACAGAAGTGTGACGATCTTTCGTCAGCGCTTCAAAATGTCCAGCTTTGCTATCGTGTAA
This sequence comes from Porites australiensis, assembly GCA_022179025.1. Classification (NCBI taxonomy): domain Eukaryota; kingdom Metazoa; phylum Cnidaria; class Anthozoa; order Scleractinia; family Poritidae; genus Porites; species Porites australiensis. The sequence continues at coordinate 185,473 of BOPM01000644.1, forward strand.
TCGACGCTTGGTCTTCACGATATAAAAATCATCGCAATTCCAGCAGCGACTCAGTTTGGGGCGTGTCGTGCTATCCCGAATTGCTCAGGCTATTGACCTCTATACCTCTGCCAAATTTAGTACTTTTAACACTAATTTGTACAATGCTGCTCCGTTTTCCTGTACTATTAATACGAACACCAGTTAAATACTGACAACGGGTACTTTTGTGGCGCGTGTCACAAAATAAAATCGAATCGTCAACCCCGTTTGATGGACGCTGGTTACAATTATGTGCACCCTTTTCAAGTAATGATGGATTTCTATAAAGCAATACGATTCTGTTGCTTACAAAAAAATCAAAAGAAACAGACCAACAAAACTAGTACCAAGTAGCGTATAAACATGTATGATTTTGATACACTGTGCTACGCAGGTAATAAGGACTTTAAGATAGGTCACAGCCGTACGGTTGACTGGGACGGTTGGATGCGTATACGGGCAGCCTAGTTGGAGCCATGACGGTAAAAAGGCGCGAAGATTTTCAATTTAAGATTCGTACAACAAAACAGAGGACGGTGAACAATATGTCTTTTTGAGGAAGTGCGAAACTCGCTTGAAAGTTCCTAATTTTAGAGGACGGGAAGCTTCCAAACTAAACCGAGCGCAGGGTTGTCGGAACAGCAACAAGACGATTCATTCCAAATGTGAACTTAGTTTCCACCAAGCAAAAATAACTCGATAAACTTACGCAACCTCTGCCAACTCCATAGACACTGCTTCCTTCATACTTGTCTAAACACAACGAACGTCAAACCCTCTTCGCTTGTGAAACTAGTTAAAACTTTGCTTGGACTCGTCTACTTATATACTTTCACAATACAATTCTAAAACTTTCTCAAATAGTCTAATGATAGAAAGATGACGAAATATACCGCTTTAGAAACTGTTACACAAGATCCTAAAACAAAGAAACTGATTGTGGCTTCTAGAATGTCACGCTAGTCACGCAAAATAATTTTTCGCAACCGCAACCGTGGCGGTTTCCTTTATACCGATTTGTCCCCACTGTACTTTATAGATGATGGTTTTCACAGTGACGTCATCCAATTGTAAAGTCAAAATAGCGAGGTTTTACGAATTCTTATTTACTGTCTGCACTAGGTTGAAGATAAACAAAAAATAAATCTTTGTACAAGTTTCCAGTTCCGTAGCATGTTTCATTTCGAAAATACACCAATTTGAACTTCCGAGTTTTCACAGTGCGTGACACAGGAAGGTCCAGGAATGCTGTCTCGTTGAAAGAAAGTCTCTCCTATTGATTTTCAGCAGCATAACCATTTCAAGTATTAGAAGATGTGTTTATGTGCACGTATGCTAGTTCTCGAGTGAAAAGAAAGAGTTTTTATAGAAAAAGTGAACTCCAGATGGTTTTTTTTTATTTCCGGCGGCCATATCGGTGCACCAAAACGGTACACCAATATGGCTTCTCCATACAAAGCTCTACAAAGGTGCGTGAGACGTTTTGGCAAATAACTCAGAAACTGTGGGCCACAAAGACCTGAGACCTGGAAAAATTGTTTATTATATTAGTCTTTTTATAACATTTTTTTTTCTTTGCTTCTTCCACTGGACGCTTTCCAATTTATTTTTTTGTTGCGTGACAGTGAAAACGATCTATGAAAGTTCAGAAACTTGTTCCCAGATTCTTCGCTACTGTTCTATACACTGGGGCTCAAATAAAAATGGCGTCAACCCAGACAGACAAGGGTGTTGCTATCCACCAGCTGATTACTGATTTCAGGCGATAATGGAGATAAAAACCGAAAGGAAGTCGCAGTGGAGTAACTGATAGCTGAAATGTAAGTATTCCTCATAGGAAAATTACCTGAAGAAGGAGATACTATTGCACTTTTGGTTCTGAAGCCGCTTAACGATTCGGCTTGGATGCCCGGGCCTGGTTGTGGTCTATTTAACAGCATTCGCTCTGGTTCCGGTATAACTGTTAAAGACAAATGTTGTTATATGCTGACTACCAATTGATAAAAAACAAACGCAACACTTCGTCTTGACGTCAATAACAAGATCAGAGAGCTTCTCTTCCAATGCAATTAATCTTCGACTTCCGCCTTTAATTTAACCAGGGGCTGTGGAAGTCGGAAGGGACCTAGATCAACTGTATTTACACTGTATTTAGTCTGTTTAACAAAATAGTTATTAAGCCTTTCAAAATAAGTTGTTCCGCCTTTCCTGTCCACGACATGGAGAAAACAGGGCAACTTTTCTTCTGTAATATGCATTTCGATTGTAGTATCACAGGCCTAGGTTGATCAGATCGAGTCTAGGGGGAGACCCGGGAACCGCCAAAGTTAACTGTATGCATACTTGCTCTTCTGTGGTGAAGTGTTGATGAAAGCAGTATAATTTTTGTAGAACGGGTTTGCAAAGTGCAAAATAATGAACATTGTGTTTAATGGGCTGAGGGTTCCAGACTTCCCGGCAAAGGCACACAAATGGTAATTCATGTTTGCTGTACTTTATGTACAATATTATTATACCACTATTATGTCATTTTACCATATAAGGTCAAGAGAACAAGCAAAATACGAGGCCGTAATACACCGTAGTGTCCTGGTTTAACCGGTTTACAACAGGGCGAATACCGGCGGATGCAAAAGGAGCAACTCAGTGGCTGACAGAATCAGTATGTTTTGGATACTCTCATTAGAAAATAGAAGCCAAAATACCATTTTTCTTTTGCAATAAAATAATTAACCTCTCATTCAATGGTTTGGCATATAATACACGCGAACATTTTGCTAATTGTTAACGTCATTCTCACAGACAGAATCAGGATGTCTCTGAATACTCTTACCAAAAAATAGAAGCCAATTGCCGTATAATTTTACTACGCAACTCGCAAAATATCCGCACGTATTATATATGCTAAACCATCGAATAAGGTGTATTTATTGACATGTTAACACTAAAGTTTAAGAGGCAACTTGACAAAAGCTTTTTTGTTATTGGAAGGTGAACAGGTAGGGGAGGGGGGCAAAAAAATCTTTAAAATCTGAGAATGAACTTGAGCTTTGTTTTAATTATCTTCTGCATAAATTCCTATAATGGGTTTAATTTGTATCTTGCCCCATTAGTTTGATTTGACTGGTGTATAATAAATAATACAGGGTGTCCCAAAACTTAGTTCCTCTACTTCATAAGTCTGTATTTCAGTACAATTGGACTTGGTGAGCAAATCATTTTAACAAAAGTGGTGTCTTTCAATATAATTCACTATTTTCATACTTGTTGCGCCCCATTCTTTTGACTTGAATAATCGATTTGTGTACTTTCGCACCAAAGGCGCAAGTTTGTGAGGATATTTTCCAGCCACATTTTTTTGTATTTCATAGCACAAATTGCTTGAACTCCTTCCTTGTTTTTTGTGAATATCACGAAAGATAAACCCCCTTAATGCAAAAACGTTCAGCTGCATGAAAGCATAAGCCTGCAGTATACTTCGATTTACTGGCTTATCTGTTGTAGAAATTGCTAAAAAACTGGAAAGATCCGAATGTTGGGTGGTAGAATGATCATGGAGAAATGAAGGTTTTGAAGGCAAGAAACTAAGGGGAAGACCAAAAACCCTGAATAAAGCAGCTAAAATAGTTTTAAAGAAGGCTTAGATACAAAATAGGAGACTTGACAGGGAAGCTCAGTCTCACATAGTTAGCAAGGCAAATAAAAGGGTCATGAAAAGCTGTTTAGAAGGCCCCTGAGATTGCAAATCTTTTTTGGATGAATGCTTTTTTCAGCTGCCTAAACTAAACAAATATTGTTTTGGAAGTTGAACTGCACACCAGGTGATAAAAACGCTCAAAATAAATCATTTGTGGGTCTACACGCTGTATCCCACTTCATGCCGCAATGGCTACAGAAAGAACAAAAAAAAAACAAAAAGAGCATGCCAGTTACTGAAATTCTGAATACATGTACTTATAGAGAAATAAACGTCGTCTAGAAATTTCATGTAAAAATAAAGTTTTGATAAAAAGTTATAGTGCATGAAATTAGAGGAGCGAACTTTTGGGACACCCTGTACATATGATATCTATATTTTTTTAAAAAAAGTGAAGCCCAGTTTTTCTCCAGAAATTGTGCCCAGTGAAAAAGTGTTGTTTTTTATTGATAAGAAAGATATGCCAAATAAAAAATAATAATAATAAAAGTTTATGTAAAATTCCAAAAGAAATAAAAAATCAGTGAAATCTGTGGAGCAGAGGTTTGCAACTACAATGGAAGCTCTCATAAGTGGACACACTCAGGATGCAAGCACTGTGCTATCTCTCATGGCTGTTGAAGTGTAACCAGATGTGTTTGTGAAAAAAAAAGAAGAAGAAACTCTGAAAATGATGTAATTCATAAATTCATTGTCAAGAGCAGTGATTTGAAGTTGATTTATTGAAATGCAAGGTTTAGGGGCAAATGAGATTTCATTTCCGCTGTCCACTTAAAGGAGCCTAAAACAAGGCTTAATAACTAACTAATAAACCCAAAAACTCAGTGCCTGAGGTCGCTAAAGGCATGGGAATGTAAACATACAGAGTTTGTGTGGGAATTGAGGCAAGGTTTTGTGAAAGTGACAGGTTTTATTAAAAAGTCGAGCCATTCGCTTGTGAGAGTGTCCACTAAGAGAGCTTCTGAATTCAACTTGTAAAATTATTGTTTTGGGATATTTTTCAAAAATATGTGTTCCTTGACAATGCAAACTGAAGGAGCCATGAACTTGATAGTTGGAACAAGTAATCCTTTAATGTCTGCTTATAAGTGAGAAGCATTTGGCTCCTTAAGGGTTACCCCAGCCCATCTGCTTGCTCAGATTTATTTTTGACCCCTATCTAGTCCCAGTTCAGCTCTTTGGCTTTGCTTGTACAAAGCCAACTGGTTTGTCTCTGCTGGTGGCTAGGTGGGATTCTTTTTTGTTTCATTGTGGGTTTTTCTCAAAGCCATTCTGTATAAAGTAACTAGTCTTTAGTTAAATGTTTTATTGTGCAATACTCTTAGACTTTTGGCTAAACTCCTGCTTAAAACATGGACTTCAGTGTGTCGAAATGTATCTGCAGCTCTTTAATTGTGATCCTTTTGTTAATTTTCCTAGCTCTAGGAAAAGGTAGGGATTACTGAGCTGCTGCATATCCAAGCTCAACTTAACTATAGATCAAGCAGCTTATTATTTTGACCATAAAATGAGTATGTGTGGTCTCAATTTGGCAAGGATACCCGCCAGCTAATCAAAGAAGGGGAAGGGAGATGGCTTCAATAGAATAATAAATCTGTTGAAAGATAAGACCTGAGAACAGTTCTCCACATTTTTATATTATTTTTATCATTGTTTTTTTCATTCAACAGAACTTATCTTTTGAAAATCTTCCCTCCCATACTTGTTTTGTAAGTAAACATAGTTGATTAGTTCACATCCTCTCCCCCTGTGTAGGTGCATTTTTTTGTTGAAATGGCACACAGTCATTTTGTAGCCATAAACAAATTATAATCCCAAGGAAGCAATATGCACAGCTACATCAAAAAGTACAAATTTAAAGCAAAGTTTTTTAATTGGGAGTAGAACCCAGAAAGCAGTAAATAATGATTATTTCGACAAAGTGACAACTTTTTTAAAATTATGTAAGAGAATACTAATGATTATAGTTTTGGATATCAGCCCATCTGACCGCACAATTTATTCAACAGAAACCACTATCGAAGTATATCCTTCTTTACATTACCAGCAACCGCTAGCAGGTCGATCTTTTACTTGAATTGTACAGAATTAGAATACCATTTCATCCAAAACATCAACCATGCATTTACATTAAAAAGCTGTCACTTCCTTTTACATAATTTTCTATTGGATGACCTAACATACCAGTATTTAAAATCTTACTGAAGACGTTTGAGGCTATATCTATCATATTTCATTGATGTTCAAAGCCTCTTGTTTTTTTTTTGTTTCCAACCCTGTAATCCTTTGAACAAATGACCATTAACTATTCCTGTCCATGACAGAAGGCTGATACCAAACAGCTATTGTA
>BOPM01000644.1:193319-214974 GCA_022179025.1 Porites australiensis
AAGATCCTAATGGAAAAGTCATGTAAGTTTGAGAGTTCTCTTACAGTTTAAGTTACAGATTTATCTACAACAAATTGATTAGTACCATTTACTTACAGTGGGTCAAAATTGACGGGGGCACATTCTTCACTGAACTTCCTGTTTAAAATCCATCCAGGGCAGGGTTGTTCAAAGTGGAGTTAGGATCACTCAGGCTTAGTGCGAAATTTAAACTCGGATGTAAGAGCTTAAAAAAAACAAGTTCATTCTTATTCTTTTCGTCTACAATTTAATGATTGGATACGCTAAAATGAATAGCAAAAATTATCCGACGAAATGCTTCTGAACGAAAGAAAAAGAAACTCGGATTAAAATTTAACCCCGAGTTAGCCGGCGCTAATCAGCGTTCAAACAAGTTGGCCAGGGTGAAAAGAGACAGGGTTTAGTGGCCGTTTAGACTGTTTTATAATTGAGGGTATAACATTTGAGTGAGAATGAGGCTGATGCTTCTGAGATTACAAGTGATTACAGTTCTGAAACAGCTTGCACTTATTACCTGAAAGATTGAAAATACGTGACGAAAGTATGGTAGACTAGAGGTAATCATTGATTACGGATCCGCGTTCGTCACTCACGAAACGAAATTCAGTAGAGGAGTCCAGTTTCCCGGCCAAGATGCCGCTGATGAAAACGGTAGGGGCGACTAATCGTCAGTCGCCCGCAATACCTCGAAAATGTGTGGCTTTGTAGCACAGGAACACCAAGATTAGGATGCGTTTTGACGAACGGAATAACTAGCTTTATCTCATTGTGTGTTAACAGTGTTAACAAGCAGCAGTGGCTTTTCACCGTCAACTGAATCAGATCAAGGAAGAGAGGACTCTTTACGGATCGACACAAGCTCAGGTGTTCTAAAGGTGGGATAGTGTTTATTGTTAATTAATAACGCATTAATGAATAGCAACTGAGGTCAAGTAAATCGGAAAACCCTTGTTTTAAATACTCTAAAGTCTCTTCTTACTTTTCGAGAATTTTTGAATTTTAAACGGTTCTGACGCTAAAACGTATTTCATGTTCTAGTGCTGCCCGTGATTGTACATTGAGGTATATGAGGGTCTCAATGGGGTGGTGGCTTTTACGGTTATAGGCTAACATTTTTGGCTCTTTTACGGCTGTCGGTTAATTTATTTCAGTTACGGTTAACAAAAAAGTTAAAAATTAATTTCTTTTGTTTCAAATAGATAAATATCAATAGACCTGTGTTTTTTGTGTCTTTAAGCAAAATCATCTCGAGATGAAACAAGTTATTCTTTTGAAGCATTTTAACATTTGATAGATCATACTTATAAGTATTCCACTTGTAATATTATTTTACCCATAGAAATGTCAACGGTTACTTTAACAAATCTAGGGAACAGTTTCTTTTACGGTTAACCTTTTTTTTACCCTATTTACGACTAACGGTTAAAATTTTTCAACTTTTACGGCTATCGACTAAGTTTTTGGACGTTTTACGCCAATCGGTTAACCCCATTAAGACCCTCGTATACTGCTTGCATCTTCTAAATTTGGTCAGCGCCAGCTGATTTTGAAGAATTAGTCAGGAGATTAAAGCCACTCAAAAACGGCGAAATGTTTTGAAAGAATAACAAATTTGTTTAATCATGTTCCTAGGATAAGAAGCAGGTCCTGACCCATATGGAGAGAGCTGAGAAAGCAAAAGTAAGTTGAATGGCATATGTATTGTAGTGTGCGCACGTTGCCCATTTAATCAAGGGAAAACAAATATGAAAACTTCAATCAATGAAAGATTTCGAAATTCCATAGTATTAACGACTTTCTCATAGCACAGCCTTAATTATGAGTGGTAACATTGTCATTTTACTGTATACAACAGCGAACGCCCTCACAGTAGGACGACATGAGGGGACTTTTCACAGGATTGATGTGTTGTTAGTGTCTCCAGTATTTGTAGGTTCGCCCACGAAAATTTAAACAGTGGCCATATTGTTCGTAGCCTGCGTCGCAGACGCTCTAAACCTTCTGTATATAGGGTTTAGACGAGTGCGTGGGCCGGCTGCAACGCAGGCTATATTGTTCGAGGTGACACTTGATCTAGAAATTCGTGTCCGCCATCAATCCACGTGCTGCGCGCGCATGAACTTACAAACCTCGGCTTTGCAGAAATGTTGAACTTCCCCGCGCGTAAAAGCCATTATTATACATTGTACCCACTATCTGTCTTCTCATTAGCTAAGAGCCTTAAGCAAATTTTGGTAATCAGCGCAACCTAGTTAATCTGTAGGTTGTGCGCGCAATGCATGATTTTCAATAACAGTATCAATTCAATCAATCAATTCTTATATTCAGATGATCCTGCAGAATGGGCAAAATCCCGTAGAGTATTTGTTGTCAATTTATGCTCGATCTTTAGGCTATAGTTCCTCAATTTGTAAAGCCAAAATAAAAAATTCAGATATGCAAAGAAAACAAAAAGCCACCGTAGTAAGCACGCCTTGGTATTGACGAACTTTTTTTTCTGTATGCTAAAACAAAAATTTATCATGGTTGTCTACTTTTTCGTGATCGTTTTTGCCATGGTTAGTAAAGCCAACGCAAAAACAATCAGATAATATTTTCCCTATTTTTTCACATATTTCCAACACTGAGAATTTGCTTATTCTTATTCTTGATGGTGCCAAAAGGATTAATTGAAATAAAAATAAAAATGTGGGGTCACCTCGCTTGGTTTTGAATCAGGGAAGTGAAGTTATCAATGTTTCAGTATATAATTACTTCACAATATCCTGTGCGCTAAAAGTTTATTTTTTAAAATGAAAAAAGAAGACTCTCTATGATGCCCCTTTTGACCAATGAATCACACCATCGCACATCTTTTCACTGAATGCACATAAGCCATTTCGTTCTGGAAAGAGTTTTTAGATTAGGCCTCGCGCATGGTGAACTCAAGAATATCTCTCTCAAAAAACGAAATTATGTTTGGTATTATTCATCAAGGATTCTACATTCTGCTAGCCCTCAATCATTTAGTTATTATAGGAAAGTATTTCCTCTATGTAAATGCTCTTAACAGCAAAGATTATGTCTTGCATAAAAGATTAAAGTAGAAAAATACATTTCGTGTACGTCCGGCCGTGAAAAGGAATTAAGACGTAATTGTCTACTTTCTATTCTGTGTTTAAAACTCCTAATTTTCCCCTTAATTGCGTAACCATGAAATTTTTGTATTATTATTAATTGTTATTATCATGTAAGATTAGGGTTAATGTACGTTTTGTTGTAATTATATAATGGCTGGCAGTAATTATTGTATGCCTTTCTTTTTTCTTTCTTTTGTTTGCAAACGACATACTGTTAGTTTAATGTGTAAGCTGTTTCTCACTGTTAGCATTACGTATGTAACTATAATTTCTCTTTATCGCAATATTTTGTATTGTGAGTGTAATTTGAGTAAGATTTGAATAAAGTGAAAAAAAATATGGAGACAATATACCATCGTATCAATGGTATGTTGCTCGCGTTTTCTAAATTTGGTCAGTGCCAGCTGGTTATGAAGAATTAGCCAGGATATTAAGGCCAGTAAAGTAAAAACGGTGAATTATTTTAAATGAATAACAAATTTGTTTAATCATCCTAGGACAAGAAGCAGGTCCTGAGCCATATGGAGAGAGCTGAGAAGACAAAAGTAAGTTCCGTGGTATGTTTAACAATTATTCCATGAGCACGCGTTGGACATGAGGTGGTAAATAGCCAACGAGGCGCGTAGCGCCGAGTTGGCTATAACTATCTCATATCCAACAAGCGCGAATGGAATTATTGTTGTATTAAATTTTTTAAAACTCCAAACGTCTGGTTATTACAAATGAGTTTTAGTAAATTTCATTTTAAATATTACAAAACGACCGGATATTAATGCAGCTTCCGGTAAACTAAGGGATAATCAGATGACATGCGCGCCGTTTGCGAATTTAGTTGAAGGAAAATCTGAAAGTGAAGGACGCTGTTCTTAAATTATTCTCGACAAGTACTGTTTTCGCTTTCCCCCGTTGTGACTGTGAAATTTGACGCTGGATACGTCGACCTGATTGCTCTTCAATTTCGTTTCCTTCCTCCACTGAATCGGAGCTGCACAAAGACCCAGCTTCATTAATCAATCAATTTGATGTTGTTGTTGTAGTTCAATAGAAAGCCGTTCGTTTTATAGACTACGAGTAGTCCCCCATTTTTCCTCAGGGAGAGTAGAGCGAACGAAACGCGAGCGCGCGTGAAAATCACCCCACGCGAGAAAAGGCGACACGCGGCGGGTAGAGAGAAAAATTTTTCTCTCTCCCCACCGCGTGTCGCCTTTTCTCGCGTGGGGTGATTTTCACGCGCGCTCGCGTTTCGCCCGCTCTACTATCCCTGAGGAAAAATGGGGGACTGCTCGTAGTCTATTCGTTGTAGGATTTACTTGAGGCCTGTTGGTCCATTATGGACTTGCGAAAGTGTTAAGAGGTGTAAAAGCTTTTCAAACACGCAGAAAATCTGCTAATGGTTTTGAAAACTTAAGGTAAACTTTGTTGTTGTTGTTACACAATTCAGCTCGACCTACGGAAGAATTAGGCTTATAACTTCTTTAAATTTGTGAGGAAACTTCGGAGTACCATTAAATAATTTCAAACCAAAGTTTGTAGCTTTTTTGTCGCTGCCGGTATGGCATTTTTTGTCTTTTTCTGTTGTTTTGTCGGTAGAAAGCTCGCGAAATCTACTTTTTTGTGTCGCTTTGCCCGAGAGAAACTTTGTTGTTTTCTATATAAGATCAAACTAAGGTATATCAGCTGATAACAGAGGTTAAGTGAACCAATCAGAATGCTAGAAGTGCATTATCTGAGGTTGAAAATTTAATAAAATAATATATTTTAGTGTGCTCTTGTTGTCCATTCACTGAAGGGAAAACAATTAGGACGCCGGGAGGACTTTTTACAGTATTGTAGAGGTACAGATACCCTATTTATTCGAATAAGCGCCCAGCCTCGAATAAGCGCCCACACCCAACCCCACCCCGTCTCACTCCCACTCAAACTCCACTAAGCACCCATCCCCACCCCAACCTCTTCCCCTTCCCAGAGACTTCCCCGAAGAAAGGGCCAGTTATTTAAACGGAGTTTAACCAGTGTTTACCAAAACCGCGTTCTAAGTCACTTTCAGCTTGTCCAACGCTTTTATATAAACACCATTTGTCGTGAACAGTTTAACTAGAGCATATAGTGTAGACTAGAAAAGTATTTACCTTCTAAAATGAACCAAGAGATTATAACCAACCCGTAGTTTTCTTCAGAGGAATCTACAGAAACCTTGCTTTGTCACATCTTCGCGTTTTGTTATTAACATTTTTTGTTTTGTTGCAAAATAAACATACTACACTTGCTGAAAATGTTAAAAATTTAATAAGCGCCCGGCCTGGAATAAGCGCCCACCTCGAATAAGCGCCCACTCTCAAGATCCAAAAACTTAATAAGCGCCCAGGGCGGTTAATTGAATAAATACGGTAGTTAAGTTATCGGAATGGATAGGAATTGGCTAGTGAATGCTGGCAGCAATACGAGTCCACGCTCAAGCCACGTGCTGCGCGGGCGCGAATTTATAAACCTCGGCTTTGCAGGGTCCGCGTGAAAAGCCGTTACTTTACGTTGATCGTTTTTGTTATCACAAGGCATAGAGACGATGAACGAGAACCATAAAAACAGTACCTATTTTTCTCTTATTTAAGTTTCTTCTCTTGACACGATTTAGGTCTGGAAGAGGCGGTTATAAGCTATAACTCAAGTATTGTAAGGGGCAGTTTATATGATACCGGGATGACTTTCATTCCGGAATAAGTTCGTTCCAGAAAGAACATCGTACTGCATTCACATGTTAAAATCGAAAGTCTCAGCCTATGGCGACAATCTCGCCATGTTTTCGCACTAGATAAGATACGCATGCGCCACTCGCCCCAGACTACACGATTTGCGAGTTTCAATGCGGAACGAACTGTGTTTACAGTTTAAATGATTTCAGTTTACATCATACCCAAACGAAAGTTTCATTCGGATTGAAGACCGGACTGAACTCATTCCGGAATGACTTGTACGAGAGCAAAATTTCTTCTCGCTATCTTGTGAACAGATGCAAAGAAATATACGTAGATGGCATGAACTTGTTGCGGAATTAAAGTTATTCCGGTTTCATGTAAACAGCCCCTAAGGTGTGTAGACTGATGGATCTTTATTTACCTTCTAAATAAAAACAGGCGTCAAGAGGCCCTCTACACAAGGCTGCTATTAGTGGACAATGCGAGACGGTCAAAATGCTTCTTGACAATGGTGAAGATGTGGATCAAAGAGATCAGGTTTTATTTTAGTGTTTTTGGTTATCAGGTAAAGAATTTGATGGGTAATATAGACCTTAAAGCTGGTCTAAGCTGGTCTAAGCCGCTTTAGGGCAGCATTGTATGATTATCTGTTCCCAACCCGACGTCTAGCTTTTCTTCGCTCGATATTGGAGTCAGCTGGGTCGAGTTCCTAGCCTTTTTCGTAAGGAAACTTATCGTTAATTCTTCAACAATTGTTGCGTTTTGGGATATAGGCTGTAAAGTTCTGTTTCAAAATTGATTTGTCAGAGAGACTTTTATCTATGGGTTGACCTTTGAAAGAATTTCAAGAAATCAAATAAAAAGGATGTAAGATAGTCTTAAGCTTACTGGGAAACTGAGCCCAACAATGTCGAATAATTTTGTTAGTTCCCTGTTATAACCTTCACTTGCTCTGTTTATCTTTTCGTTAGTTTTCTCTGACTCCTCTTCATCTTGCCTGTTGGTATGGACAGGAATCTGTTGTCAAATTGTTGTTAGAACAGGGTGCGAACGTCAACGCTGAAGACAGAGTAAGTTCAGTCGATGGTTAAACGTTTCTGACCTTGAATACAGAGGCTTTTTTTAAATTAGCTGTGGTTCTGTAAGCGAAAGTAAGATTAAGGATTTATTAATTGAAATTTCACATCTCTTAAACCCCTTGCAATGTGAAATTGGCGTTTTATAACAGCTTAGGTTTTTGTAACCTCGCGTTGCATCTCTAATTTTAGTTATATTCTTCTCCTTTTATGTATGAAAATGATACAAAAAAAGCACTGAAAGAGTTAAAGCTCTAAAGTGTGAAAAAACGATAACGGAATAATGAAATAAAATACAATTGAATTTGAAAACAACATGTTTGGCGATTAATTTTGACAAGAGTGAAATACTTTTAATGGTAATCTTGTTTCACAGAAGGAAACCTAACTCGCCTTCTTTTTAAAATATTAAATTGGCTTTGTTGTTTAATATAATGGCGCTCGTCCTTGGTATTGCGTGTTTTTTTTTATAAATCAATAACACAACCAGGATAACAAATTACTATTTGCTTCACTTTTTCTAGTTTCAACGTACCCCTCTCCAAAAAGCGGAACGCCACAATCACTACACCATTGTGCAGTTACTCGTGAACAGTAATGCAAGGCCAAGTTACCAACAACCGGTAAGATATACACTTTAAGGGTGTGCCTGGCTTTCGGTGAATTAAAAACGAGCCTTCCATTCAACGGAGATTCAACACGTTAAGTAAAATGATTGGGAATTGAAGCCTTCAAGACTTTGAAAATAGCAAAATGGCCAGAGAAATGACGCACCTGTAGAAATCATTCAGTGAATTTATTGTTTCATTATCATGAAAGTTATGCTGTTAGAGTGGCAGGTAATAATTGCCCTTTTTTTCGATTTTTGTCTACTGAGTGAATAGTAATAAATCTACTGGTTGTTGTGTCGGTTTTTAAAACTCTCGTGGCGAGAAAGGAGCACAAACAACAAGAAATCTGGACAAGTGAGCGTGCTCGAGGGTTCCTTCTAGGACATTCAAGGGGCCAAAAAAGCAGGATAGCAGCGCGCTGCTTTACAAATCAGTACTACAAAAAAGTGGATAAATCGGTGCGCACTCCGACTAATTTCTCAAAGAAACTAGATTTACAATGTGATACTCTACTTGATTTTTAGGTACAGTATGAAGGGGTATTTTAAGCATTATTTAAAGTGTACGACGTGTTTCGGATGTATCAGTATCCATCGCTAGTTCACATAATTGTGACCTTATATAAAGTTTGATAACTATAACTTTATGGATCATAATGTTGAATGTGATTACGAGTTAATTTACTTGAAGAATCTTATTTTCATGTTCTCTGTCATTTATCTTGATTTCTATCCACTTTTTGAGTTGTATTAGCGAAGTTAATTACATAAAATTGTGATAATTGTAATTAGTTAGTCAGAGTGATTTTTATCATCCTTTGTTGTCTGTCTTTATGTATGATTACAATTTTATGAACTTTAGTAACCTGACGATGGATGTTGATGTATCCCAAGCGCGTCGCTTGTGTCCTTTAAATGTTCAATTTTCATTTTACTACTACTGAATTTCGATGAACGATAAAATATATGTGCTTTATTTTTATCACCTCAGTTAGACTCAGATTCTAGGTAAGTACACTGACTCGTTTTAATTTCTTGCTTGCAGTTAAGTTTAAAGTCACTTGCGGAGAAGGCATTCTTGCGTGTGGATACTCGATCGGGATTTAACATGCTCACGGCGGCTGTCGTTGAAGGAAATTACAAGGTTATTTTGAAGACGCAGGGGCTACTCAGTGATATAGAAATAATGATGACAGCAGTAGCTGATACTCTCGCAAATCTTAAAACCAAAAGGCCTGGTCATCGCAAAATTGAAAGCTTTTACCAAGAGACAGTGGATAAAGTCAATTCACTGTCAGAGCTACACCGGTGTAAACCCGGTAATGATGCGGAGAAGGCAGTAGAGCTTGTGTTACGTGATGGCCTGGATATAAACACCCCTGCATTGTGCAATCGCACACCCTTGTTGTGGGCGAGTCTTTCATCTTCTGGTGAGTTTATTGAGACCCTTATCGACCTTGGTGCTAACGTTAATGCTCAAAGAACCGATGACAAACTTACACCTTTGATCTTATCTGCTGATTGGAACAACTTCATGGCAGTGTACTTGCTTTTGGATCATGGAGCTGATGCTAATATCGCCGGTGCTGCTGCTCGTACGCCACTGCACTGGGCAGTGATGAAGGGTAACCAAAACCTTGTCAAATTATTTCTGGAAAAGAACGCGTTAGTAAATACTCAGAATACTAATGGCGATTCACCACTGCACACAGCTGTCAGCAAAGGATTTTTTGATATTACCAAGCTTCTTATTAAAAAGGGAAGCAACGTCAACCTTCTAAATAAAGAAGGAAGAACCCCTCTTTTTCTTGGTGTAAAGAACAAACATGAACAGCTCGTCAAACTCTTGATTGAAAACAAGGCTGATGTAAGTATTGGATACAAGGAAAACTCTACAGAAATGAGGTACATTGAGGTGTATGAGGGTCTCAATG
The DNA here is from genome assembly GCA_022179025.1 of Porites australiensis. Lineage (NCBI taxonomy): Eukaryota > Metazoa > Cnidaria > Anthozoa > Scleractinia > Poritidae > Porites > Porites australiensis. Next base: position 202,773 of record BOPM01000644.1, read on the forward strand.
GGGTGGTGGCTTTTACGGTTATCGGCTAAAATTTTGACTCTTTTACGGTTATCGGTTAATTTATTTCAGTTACGGTTAACGAAAAAGTTAAAAATTAATTTCTTTTGTTTCAAAGAGATAAATATTAATAAACCTGTATGTTTTGTATCTTTAAGCAAAATAAAGATCTTGGGATCAGCTCGGGATGAAATAAGTTATTCTTTTGAACCATTTTAACATTTGATAGATCACACTTTTAAGTATTCCACTTCTAATATTATTTTACCCATAGGAATGTCAATGGTTACTTTTACAAATCAAGGGAACAGTTTATTTTACGGTTAACTCTTTTTTGACCCTATTTACGACTAACGGTTAAATTTTTTCAATTTTTATGGCTACGCCTATCAGTTAATCCCATTAAGACCCTCGTATATTGCTTGCATCTTCTAAATTTGGTCAGCGCCAGCTGGTTTTGAAGAATTAGTCAGGAGATTAAAGCCCCTCAAAAACGGCGAAATGTTTTGAAAGAATAACAAATTTGTTTAATCATCCTAGGATAAGAAGCAGGTCCTGATCCATATGAAGAGAGCTGAGAAAGCAAAAGTAAGTTGAATGGCATATGTATTGTAGTGTGCGCACGTTGTCCATTTAATCTAGGGAAAACAAATATGAAAACTTTAATCAAAGAAAGATTTAGAAATTCCATATAATTAACGACTTTCTCATAAATCAGAGCACAGCTTAATTATGAGTGGCAACACTGTCATTTTACTGTATACAACGGCGAGCCCCCTAACAGTAGGCTGATTTAGCAACAGAACGGGAACGTTATTTGACGACGGCGCGCGCAAACAACTGGCTTGACCAATGGCTGAGCGAGAAATAGGGCACCGGAAGTCTAGTTTAGTTCTTTTCGCGCGCTTTCCCGTTCTGTTGCTAAATCAGCTTAGGACGAGTAGGACGGTATGGGGGACTTTTCACAGGATTGATGCGTTATTAGTGTCTCCAGTATTTATGCTGGCTGCATGAGGTTGGGTAAAAGTCGGGATTTGAGGATTGGCAAGTCTGTAGGTTCGCCCACGAAAATTTAAACAGTAACCTTTTTTTTTCGAGGTGACACTTGATCAAGATATTCGTGTCCACCCTCAATCCACGTGCTGCGCGTGCAAGAACTTGTAAACCTCGGCTTTCCAGAAATGTTGAACTTCCCCGCGTGTAAAAGCCATTATTATACATTGTACCAACTATCTGTCTTCTCATTGGCTAAGAGCCTAGAGCTAATTTTGGAAATCAGCGTAATCTACAGATCAGCAGATAACTGACTAATCTGTAGGTAGCGCGCGCAATGCATGATTTCCAATAACAGTATCAATTCAAGTTTCTGGCGAGGGTGTATTTGTCGTTATTTTCTTCAAAACAATGTATTAATAAAAAAACAATTATTATTAGGTTTTTGTGATATCCTAAATAATCAAGGTCTCGGTAAGTGTTACCAGCCTCGACCTTCGGCTCGGCTGATAACACTTACCCCGGCCTTTTGATTATTCCGGATATCACAAACACCTCGTCCGATAATTGATTATTATGAGCGTTTTTGTCATTACAATTTATTAACTTTCTACAAGACAATAAGATAAACAATAACTAAAGATAATTCACACTACAAAAGTTGAATATATACATGAATACACAAACATACAGGCGGGGGACGCCGCAACAGCGCTAGCGAGAAAAACAATACATACGTTTCTCGAATTCAAGTTTGTTTGTTTTTGACACGAGTTAGGCCTAGAAGAGGCGTGTCAGATCTGTCATAACATAAATTAATGTCATCAATAAATGCAAGGTATGTAGACTGATGGATTGTTATTCACCTTCTGAATAAATAAACAGGCATCAAGAGGTTCTTTACACGAGGCTGCTATAAGTGGACAATACGAGACGGTCAAAATGCTCCTTGAAAGTGGTGAAGACGTGGATCAAAGAGATCAGGTTTTAGTCTTCCCTGGTCTTTGTAAATCTAATGCCTGTGGATTCTTACATTCTTTTCTAAAGGCTAGCTTTGAGTATAATTGTGTTCTTTGCGTTCATGAACGAACACTCAGCATTCTGATTGGCCGGTGATAACAGGACAGGAAAATCACAAAACTCTGTTTTAGTGCATTTTCTTTAAAACAGACTTTTAACGGCTTTACCTTTTATAATCCAGTACTTGCGTGATAGTTTTCAGGACACTCGGAATAGGCTTCATTTTCCGTGTCTTTTTAAAAATAGGCACGAAAAAGTTCTCAGGAAGACTTCATGGAAGACTTTGGGCAATTTTCTTCCAAAAGTACCCTATTAGGGAAGAGTAAACCGTTTACCCGGCCCTGCAATGCAGTATTTAAGGCCATGTTCTTTAACCGAGTGTTTTGCTTGTCTGATAGCGTTTCTTCTTAAATTCATCAGGGAGTAGCTAAATACTAAAGTTCTTGATGTTGTAACTGGTTTGAACCCATGAATCCTGTCATTAGTATGTCGAGTAAGTGTAGCTCTGAACAGAACTGCTGACCACACTGACGTTTTCACCATCTATGCAGAAGTCAACATAAGACTTAAGAAAAACTCCTGATAATGCGGCTTCGACACAACAGACCTATTCGGAACTTCACTCACCCAGACCATCATATTCAAACTACTTTAATTAATATACGAGTCTGTAACGATGAAGAGTTATGGAGACTTTGAACTTGTTGGGGGGTGGGGGGGGGAGGGGGGGGACTAATCCGCCATGAAATAATTTACATTTAGGCGAGGCAGGAAATCAAAATGATTTATTAATCATGATAATCCGCATTGAAACAGGCTGTAGCAAACGTCAATTCCTGTCACCAACAGACCTATTCGGTACTTCACTAATCCAGACGATCTTTTTCAAACTACTTTAATATACGAGTCTGTAATGATGAATAGCGATGGAAAATTTGAACTTGGGGAGAAATGACAAACCGTGAAATAATTTAGATTCAGGCGAGGCAGAAAATGAAAACGATTTTTTCATTTGTCTGTTTGTTTGTCTGCTTGTTTGCTCGTTTTACCCACCTAAAAATGTTATAACTTTGTTTATCAATAAGCAGTTTTTTTAATGTACTGGAAAAAGACCTGTAAACTTTGCATTTGGGCTCAGTTTTAGCGTTATACTTGGGTAATCACCTGATTTCGAGTGCAATTTGGAATAAATAAGCACGAGTAGATTTTTTCAAAGGCTGACAAAATTGCACGAGCCCGTAGGACGAGTGCAATTCGTGGTCTTTGAAAAAATTTGCGAGTGCGTATTTGTTCCAAATTGCACGAGAAAAATCATGTGATTTCTTATTAACGACATTCATGAAAAAATTGCGAGATAGGTTTAAAATCACTTTGACTGGGAGTCAACACGCGCAAACTACGTGCAAAAATAAATTATTCAAATGCTGCAAATATCATCACACACAGTCAAAACAACATTTTGCTCGATGTTTTTAAAGTTTGCAAGCTGCAGAAACGGGCTGAACAGTTCATAGAATTGTTCAATCTGTTTGAATTAAAGATTCTGGGTTATTACCTCGAGTTTTCCGCTCTTCCAGAGAATTTTTTCTTCCTCTACTGATACTTGCCGAGCTTTGTTTGGGCGCTTACCACGGCCAGCCAAGCGAAGATGTTTCGCTTTGTCCTCCAACACCTCTTTGGACGAACTAAATTCCCAGTCACGTACAATAGACAGGGTGCAGCCTTTGTTCTCTAAGTGTCTATCAAGCGATGCCATCATTACTTTAAGGCTTTCTGGCTCATAATCTTCACCTTTTTTATTGTTTACTTTGGCGAAGAAATGCTCGAGCAAAGTGTTAAGCTCAGCCGGCTCATAATTTTCTATTTCATCAGTAGTTTCATTATCTACGCACCAATTCTTCCAAACAGGAGCCAAAAACCAGTGCTTTTCGCAGTGTTTTCGTTTTTAGAGCAGTTTTTTTATTAGCTCCTCTACAGTTGTTTCGGTCGCAAAAGCAAATGTGCTGCAAACGCCAACCATTGCGGTTTTTGCTCTAAACTGGTCAGAAGCGGATCCAAATTTTGCGCCATTTAGATGGCGCATTTGATTGGCTCTCAGTGATTTCCTTTGTTTATTAACCAATCAGAATGTCACGTTTGTTACTCTTTTCTGCACTCAATTACCTTTTTTCTGCACCTTGTTACCTAAAAACTGCATTTCTCTTAGCCAATCACAATCGAGAAATTTTTTCATGTATATAGTCCAATAAAAGCCTCTAGTTTTATTTTATACATGACCATCATTATTGCTGAACAAGCTGACTTCTTTCACCCTTTTCTAATTGTTTTTTCCCCTCCCTATTTCTGTAGTTTTCTCTGACTCCTCTTCATCTTGCCTGTTGGTATGGAAAGGAATCTGTTGTCCGGTTGTTACTAGAGCATGGTGCGAACGTCAAAGCTGAAGACAGGGTGAGTTAGTGAGTTTTTTTTCCATTGAAAAATGATAGGGAGCATTATATGAAGGAAGATCATCGCAGTTATATACGCAATTTTTGCAGTTGCAAAAAGAAAGCCTGAAAAAAAGTCAGGCTTGTACGGGATTCGAACCCTTGACCTCTGTGATACCGGTGCAGGGCTCTACCAATTAAGCTAACAAGCCAACTGGGAGCAGGTCGTTGAATTGGTTCGTTATAAACCCGTGAAAGGATGATGATGAAGTTACGAAAATATGAAAATCATATATTCATAACTTCACTGATAGCGAGCGTAAGCAACAACGATGGCGACGTCAACGAGAGCGGCAAAAAAGCAAAAGGTTTATTAAGCAAATCATAGCCTCTGGGAGGAGATGTTTTAAGCAATTAATTTAGCTCACGCTACAAAACGTACTCTGCTTGAATGTTTTTAGTTTCAACGTACACCTCTTCAAAAAGCTGAACGTCAAAACCACCATTCCATAGTGCAGTTGCTGCTGAAGAATGATGCTAGGCCAAGTCTTCATCAACCAGTAAGATATCAGATTTTGTCAGTCTTCCCTAATCCATTTTGCCAAACGTTGTCTTTCAGATGGAGTTCTACCTAATTTGTTTAACGTTACCTATACATCATCGTACGAGTCGCTTCTATCTTTTAGATACCTTATATTTGTTGGTATTTATGGAATTACTTACCCGGGAACCTTAGAACTGAAGACCTAAGCCTGTCTTTCATCAAAAAAAGTTGCGGAGATTTTTACAAAAAAATAGCCTGCGAGCAAGCTCTCCAGAGCACTCTGGCGGCTGGGCGGTAAAGGAAGAAGAGCTTGCAACTACGTCTCTCGAATTTAAATATCTGCATCGAAAAATTCGATGCGAAATGCTGATTGGCGGAGGTGACATTCGTAATGACGTCATTGCCCTTGGCACTTGTTTTTGAATGTTTGTTTACATTCGCGCTCGTTTCCGCTTCGCGCTTATTGGCGGAAATCTGACAGCTCAGTCGACGGGGAGCCACAGGGAAATTGGAGGTGGAATTCAAATTCCAAAAACGTAGTTGCGAGCTCTCCTTGCTTTTCCTGCCTCGCCGCCAGAGCGCCCCGGACAGCTTGCTCACACGCTACAAAAAATAAGATTAGGGAGGTTGATCCTTATCGCCCACATGTTACCTGGGCATAAAAATCATAGCGTAGTCTCAAACCATAATTATCAGTTTATATGTGTTACTTTTTGTGGCAACTTTTTTTCTTTCCGTTTTTTTTTTTCACATTGTAAGTGTTATATTTCAATTGAGTCAGGATTAGCTCATATAGTTCTTGTGTTCTAAACTAGTCGTACCCCGTTGCTCTCCACGTGTATGCAGTGAAAATCGATTAAATTCAAATTAAAAATTTTAACATCTAATTCAAATTAAAATGTGTCTATTTGCGAACACGGGAACACCATTACTGCGTTTTTCAAAAACACGCGAACTCTGAAGTTCAAAAGCCGCCTTCACAATTAAGTTTTTCGCTGCCGTCAATCATAATTCCAATCACAAGCAACGACCTTGAATCACAGAAATATACAGCCTCGTACCCAGGCCAGTTCGCGCTATCTGAGTTACCAGAGGAGGCTTGGAACCGAGTGCGATAGTCCTCGGCGAATTTTCCAGACAAGCTTGACAGGTGACGTCTCATCCGAAATAGCTGAGGACGACTGGGAACGGATCGATAAACAAAACGGATCGAAATTCACCAATCACAAATCACAAACCATGACCTTTTGAACCCATTGAAGTAAACTTCTGTTTCCTAAGAGGTCCGCTAAGAATATTATGGCAGCGAAAAACGCAAACGTCAGTTGACTTTTGAACTTCAGAATTCGCGTGTTTATGAAAAGCGCGGTAATCGGTTATATTGCAAAAAGGTGCTTTTAAGTATAATGAAAACCATCTTTATTATTTTCGCTCATGAACGTATCATTTTTATGATAGGTCAGTCTAAGGAAACTCTCGAGAAAAACTTTCTTGCAAGTGGATAAACAATCTGGATTTAATCTGCTCCAGGCTGCTGTGTTAGACGGAGAATACAACATTGTTTTAAATGCTCATGGCCTTCTTGGTAACTTTGTAGACGAGATGGAACTTGTAACAACGGGAAATAACGCTAAACATTTTCCAGGCAAGACCGCAGTTGACATCTTATCTCTTATACAGATAAGAAAACCAAGTCATCATAGAATCGAAAGACTTCATAACGAGTGGGCTATGGACAACAGGAGACTGACTAAACTGCAGTGGACCACATGTGATGATGATGTGGAAGAGGCAGTTGAGTTAGTATTAAATGACGGTGTAGATGTTAATGCTCCAGGGTCAAATAGTGATTGGACAGCTTTGCTGTGGGCGAGTCGTTCATCCTCAAGTCAGTTCATTGAGACCCTAATTGATCTTGGAGCAGACGTTAATGCTCAAAGAAAAGTGGGAAAAGAAACTCCTTTAACATTAGCAGCTGATTGGAACAACTACATGGCAGCGTACTTGCTTGTAAGACATGGGGCTGATGTAAATGTACAGATTAATAATGGGCTCACAGCACTGCACTTATCAGTCAAAAAAAATCACGAAAATCTCATCAGATTATTACTTGCAAACAAAGTGGATGTAAATATTCAAGATAAGGATAGAAATACACCACTGTTCCTGTCAGTCCGGATAAATGACGAAATCCTCGTCAGATTGTTTCTTGAACATAACGCAGAAGTAAATATGAAAGATTATTCTGGATATACACCCTTACACTGGTGTGCCAGAGAGGGTAACGAAAACCTCAGTAGATTGTTACTTGAACACAGCGCGGATGTAAATATTCAAGATAAAGATGGATATACACCCTTGCACTGGTTTGCCAGAGAGGGTAACGAAAACCTCTGTAGATTGTTACTTGAACATAACGCGGATGTAAATATGAAAGATTCTTCTGGATATACACCCTTGCACTGGTGTGCCAGAGAGGGTAACGAAAACCTCTGTAGATTGTTACTTGAACACAACGCGGATGTAAATATGAAAGATTGTTATAGAGTTACACCCTTGCACTGGTGTGCCATAAAGGGTAACGAAAACCTCTGTAGATTGTTACTTGAACATAACGCGGATGTAAATATGAAAGATTATTCTGGATATACACCCTTGCACTGGTGTGCCAGAGAGGGTAACGAAAACCTCTGTAGATTGTTACTTGAACACAACGCGGATGTAAATATGAAAGATTATTCTGGATATACACCCTTGCACTGGTGTGCCAGAGAGGGTAACGAAAACCTCTGTAGATTGTTACTTGAACACAATGTGGATGTAAATATTCAAGATGAAGGTGGATCTACACCTTTGCACTGGTGTGCCACAAAGGGTAACGAAAACCTCTGTAGATTGTTACTTGAACGTAACGCGGATGTAAATTTGAAAGATTATTCTGGAGATACACCCTTGCACTGGTGTGCCAGAAAGGGTAACGAAAACCTCTGTAGACTGTTACTTGAACACAACGCGGGTGTAAATATGAAAAATTATTCTGGAGATACACCCTTGCACTGGTGTGCCAGAGAGGGTAACGAAAACCTCAGTAGATTGTTACTTGAACACAGCGCGGATGTAAATATTCAAGATAAAGATGGATATACACCCTTGCACTGGTGTGCCAGAGAGGGTAACGAAAACCTCTGTAGATTGTTACTTGAACACAACGCGGATGTAAATATGAAAGATTATTCTGGAGATACACCCTTGCACTGGTGTGCCAGAGAGGGTAACGAAAACCTCTGTAGACTGTTACTTGAACACAACGCGGATGTAAATATGAAAGATTATTCTGGATATACACCCTTCCACTGGTGTGCCAGAGAGGGTAACGAAAACCTCAGTAGATTGTTACTTGAACACAACGCGGATGTAAATATGAAAGATTATTCTGGAGATACACCCTTGCACTGGTGTGCCAGAGAAGGTAACGAAAACCTCTGTAGATTGTTACTTGAACACAACGCGGATGTAAATATGAAAGATTATTCTGGATATACACCGCTTCAATTATTAGTTCGTGACCCTCATATAATTAACGGTGAGATAATCGATCTCCTGGTGACGTATGGGGCTCAAAATATAGACATCCGTGACGCAGAAGGCAGAACTCCTCATCAAATGGCAGTGGAACGTGGTAACGCGCAAGCTGTGAAAAAGCTCGTTGACCATGGAGCTGATGTTAGTGTGGTTGAAGCCGATGAGACTGATGCCAGAAGACTGAAACTCTTAAAGAATAAAGCTGAAAAACTCACAGAGTCTCATCCCAAATCACAGAAAATCCTGAGGCAAACCACCCCCTCGTCTACATATACAACAGAGGAAATAGAGGAACAAGCGGAAGCTGAGCAAAGAAAAACTCTGGCAGTGAGGCACCACAGAAAAAAGGCGACTACATCTTCAAGAACGAATAAATGCGTAATGGCTTAAATATTAAGATTTTTCAGAGTTGTGTTTTTGAGAAAAGGCCCGGCTGTTTAGTCCTTAAAAGAGAAGAGTTTACTCTTATTAAGCTAACGTTAAACTAGTTTGTACAAGATTAATAACAAAAATGACGAGAGTAACTATAATCCTCAATGTTAATTTGAAAATTGTAAAATCGACGCTGTTACAAGAGCTTTAACCGACGTTTTGGCACTGCTGCCTTCTTCAGGGTGCAAAAATATACACCGTTAAAAAGATCGAAATAGTTAAAAACGTAATCGCTCACGTGAGCTACGTAATTTAACGAACTTTTCCTAGGGAAACCTTTTAGTGGTGTATCTTCGTTTTGTACCCCGAAGAAGGCGGCATTGCCGAAACGTCGGTTAAAACTCTTGTAACAGAGGACGTACTTTGAATTGCAAATGTGTAGTGTAGATCGGTTTTAAGAACAGTCAACTCCCTTTATAGCGTACACTGTAGGGACGTCCGGTTAGTCACGGTCGATCTTATTAGTGAGAGTCCGTAATAACGGGAGTTTATTTTAGTCCGACATCTGTAATTTATTTTTGCATGTGATTTAGTTACTGTCCGTATTATCGAGGTGTCTGTTATTGCGAGAGTCCACAAGGCTAGAGTTGACTTAAAAGAATTTTTGAAAGTAATTACCATAAAATTTTAAAATTATAACATAGCTGGAATATTCGTGTAGCTGATCAAATTGTTATTCGATAGTGTCAGTGTGCTTCATATTCCAGTTGAGCACGCTGATGACGTCAACAAACGGCTACTTCGAGTTCTTATGAGCTTAGTAATCCTCCCAAGAGCATCCATGACTATAGTACACAATGACTGAAGCGTTTAAGATCTTGTCTTAGATGTCTCAGATGATCGCGTCATTGAGAGGTGACACTAAGCCGTTAGCCTTTTCTTCTTCATTCTTTCTTATCAATTGGAAGGGACAAAGTAAAAGAATCCATGACATTGATATTCGAAAAGAGTAGAAAAAGCAGACCCCACCAGTGGTGGGGTCTATCTCTCATGTAGCCTGTGTACAGACCCCCCTCCCCTTAGGAAAAATCTGATTTTTCCTGAGGGGAGGGGTAGTCTGTCGTGAGGATAGGGAACTGTTAGGGGCTCGCAGTAATTGGGGCCATGCTGTTGAAGCATAGGTAGTTACTAACTATGGTTGAAGTGACTCCGCCAAAATTGTCTAATCTAAATAAATGAATAAAAATGTAAATTACACGTGGTTCATTATATAATGTTATGGCGGCACTATTCTATAAACTTCGTGTTAGAAAAAAATACCGATAAGGTTATTTTTATGCCGTCAAAATCATCTTGCCCGGTTAATTAGACATCGAACTAATAATTATTGCTATTTTACTAGATTTGTTCTGGGTTTGGCAGCACTTTAATAACCGGGGGCTGTTTGATTGTAATAAGCCATTGAGTTCCGGGGTTTCCAAGAGGACAGCAAATTCGCAAACCACTGACTACTTCTACCTCCACGTAGTCAGACATCTAAGCGCGTTTTCCAAAAAGTTTTATTTGCGTGGATTTTATTTACAGTTAAGTTGACACCTCTACTAAATATGTTGACACAGAGAAACGATGCACGAAATGACAAGTTAACCGCAACGATAACAAAGTCGTTTTTGTTTTTAAACACTAAGTACTTTTTTGTAGGCTTTCAGGAAGTTCAGCAAAATCAGCAGCGATTGGTAACTGTCCACAGTTAAGCAGCAACCCCAGTTTTGATTTACTTTGCTTAGCGTTTTCGTAACTCGTTTGACCGCTGGGAAACCACCCTCCCCTCCCCTCGTCCCACGTTGAAGCTGGAAGTCTTCGTCCGTGGCTGGCGAAGTCGAGTATCCACACTTTTATCATCTTTTGCCACTGAAGGGACTTCCAAGGATATTTAGAATAGATGAATAAAGTAATTAGATTCAAATTCAAATTCAACTTTGGTGCTGCGTCGGTTGGGGAGATTTGCTTTCATCAACCGAGTTGACAAATTCAATGCGACCGTAAAGAGATAAGAAATCTAACGTTTCGAGCCCAGTTTATCAGAACAAAGGAATAATGTGCTGTGTGTGGTATAACAAGAACAATAGACCTTATTCACGATACCCGCCATCTTTGCACGCGCTCTAGGATTGATGGGATAAAAGCTATGTCACGTGGTATTTCTAAGGGAAAACAAGTGATAAAATTTGCCAATGCGAGTAATCGCGGTCGAGTTTGTTTATTCTATCAAACGAAACGACGATTTCGTAGTTATCCAAAGTGTTGGCAAGACTTACGTCATTACTGTTTGACATTGGGACATTTACGGTGGCTACTGCATATTGGAAAGTAACAATGATCACTTCCACCCATATTTTGACATTATCGTCTTTAAGATGAAAAGGTCTTTTCTGTTGTCTAGGATAAACAAACTCAACCGCGATTTCTTCCATTGGCAATGTTTTTCACTTGTTTGCTTCCTGAGAAACCAACAACCTCGTCCCCAGGGCTGGCAGGTATCGTGAATAAGGTATATCTGGCTGAATGAGAAGCGGTCATTTACTCCATGGGGACTAAGAATAATGACTTTAAAACGATGAATTATTGTTCTTGATTTAGGCGACTTTTTGTGCCGGGGTGGTACTCCTTATGATGGCCCATACCCGACGGGGAGGCTCCCCCCGAAAGGGGTACCTTTTTCAGGCTTCAGGTATGTGAAAGGGTCAGGGATTTCACTAGTTGAAGTATATTGAAAGGTAGAGAAATCTGTCATTTGGGTCTGTAAAAGAGCCCAAAAGGGCTAACAGATGAATTTTATGGCTTGAAAACGTCGGGAAACGTTCTTTTTTGTGATTAATTCTTATTTAAAAGACAGTACATTTACAGCGATTAAAATGGTATATAAAGGGTAAGGGGTTGGTCCTCAGGGCGGAGCCTCCCCGTTTAAACATTTGTTGAGTACCCCCGGGTTTTCGTGTTGCACTGGATTGCGAGGTATAGACCTCTTTAGCTTGTATGTTTTGTTTTCCCAATAGAGGTCGCGGGGGAACTTGACACTTTGTCCTTTTGTGCGTACATATGCACGTGAACAATAATAATAATAATAATAATAATAATAATAATAATAATAACGACATAATTTATATAGCGCTAACTCCACTAATTGACCAATGCGCTTTACAATTCATAATATTAAAATAATTAAAAAGATCCCACTAGTAGTAAAATATGAATAAATTAAAAACCT
>BOPM01000645.1:6768-11768 GCA_022179025.1 Porites australiensis
CCCATTACTGTTATTCTTTAGCCAATATCCATTCATGGGATTAATACATTTTTACATGATGGGCTTTTCATGATTTATTTACATGAATGGATAACAATTTCTTCCCATTTATGGTTTTTAATGAAGAACCATTATTGGATTTCGTAACACCCATTACTGTTATTGTTAAGTTGATTTCGATTCATGGGAATTTTGACAAAATACACTTTAAAAAGCAAAATACATTGTGGGAATTAGCTATAAAAATTTTGTCTTAAGAAAATCTCATTAATGGGAAGTCTGTGAAATGTAAATTAGGTAATTCACACTATGGTTTTTTCTAAATAACATCAATGGATTTTTGATTTTTTTTCCTGTGAATTGAGCAAATTAACATACCGAAATCTTAGTAGAAAGGGCTTTGCTTCCCTACTTAAAATGTTATAATAGCCTGATCTCAGGAAGCATTTGTTATTTGCAGGATTTCTACTTGAATACCACTGGTTGGTGTACAGCTAAGTTCAAATACTCAGGCCAAAAGAGGCTGTTAAGAGCTCTGAGTGCTAATTGAAGTAAGCTCAACTGTCTTTGCTATCACCCTGCTACTAAACTGGTGGCTGCCTTTTGTATACAAGGAATGGGTTTCTTGAGATATTCTGGGAGGACGCGATAAATTATGTTGTTGTTCACCAGCTTTGATATCACAGGTGACTGGACAATGGTTTTGCCCAAATTAAGCGAAGCTTGGGTTTGAGCTTTCTGAGTATTGCTAAAAGTAGCGAAGCATAATTAGACAGCTGCCTTTATTGTCCTCCTACTTCAGGTGCTGATGAAGGTGGTGACCAAGGAGCTTGGGCTTGGCCTTTTGATGTGGTAGACTTAGAGACTTTTGTTTCTTCTGCACATGGTAGTACATGTATGTGTAGGAGATGCGTTGTGGGTTATTTGAAACTACAGTGTATGTGAGCAATGAAAGTTTTACTGGCTAGCGTGACTCTTGTTGGTTTTTGTACATGTTGGCTCTGATTAAACGTACTTCGTAAACCATACTTCATATCTCTATATACAATGTTAGCAACACTACAGATGTAGAACAAAAAAATATTAAACTTTAAGCTAAAACGGCTGTTTCACCAAATGTCTCACGTCATGAACAGTCATTGATGTACTGTAGATTCCCTGCTGTAACGTTGTTAATTTTATGTATGTTGCTGTGCTCAGGGCACAAATTCTAGGTTTCTGTAAGTTGCTTGGTGCTTCATTTGTATGCCCAACAACAGCAGAAATTTAAACAATTTGTTTATCCTTCTCTGACCTGAGTTGTTTCTGCTGGTAACATTACACCTGTCATCTTGCCCACTTTTTTAGATTGCCCCTATAGTGGCAATCTGTGGATATGGAGGGCAATTCAGCATCTCTGTCGCTAGAAATCAGAGATATTTTTGGGCCCACTCTCTTAGACAAAGTGGTATTTTTAAAATGTGTGTTAAGCACTGCTACAAATAAGCCAAACACTGTTCCCTATAGACATTTTGTCCTCGTGGAAGACTTATGATTATTTTCCTTGACTGGAACAATTTGTTGTCAAAACAAGTTTGAAAGATCAAGGTGCAAAACAGTTAAGATTTATAATGATAATAATAAATAAAATTGTTACATTGATAATAGCTGGTATGAATCCATTATATCAGGTTTATATTGATATTGTGTTACTTGTACTGTTGAAATTTATGGCTTAAAGCATTCATTGAGCTCCAAAACAGCCGCTAAAACACACCGTCTAAGTTTGTTGCTGCAAAGATCCAGTGTAATTTATCGTCCAGCCCTTGAGATTGTTTTTGTCTAGAGGTCATTGTCTTGAAGAGTCATGGTTTGACTAGATTGAGAAGCTGTTCAGTTATCTTGAGGTGCTGAGGTAGAATTGCTGCTGAAACTCAGAGATGTAGTGTCAACAGGCAGAGGCATGGTTGATGGGCTGTTGTTGTCTCATCATTAAAACCAAATTTACATGCTACAAAGAAAAGATGCTGATGCATAGGCTAAAACGCTGTTGCTTAAAATGTAAAGGAAGAAGAGAACAGCCAGAAGAGACGCGAAAACAGTGGCTTTACTCCATGCTAACACGGCCACCAAAAAGCCTCACAAGAAAATAAAAACTCAGTGATTCTAGATGTGTCAAAGTAACGTCGTTCCATGTGAGCCTACCCTATTTAACTTGACCTCACACCAGCAGACTCCTAAGCTTGTGGTGGATAACTTTGTCAAATCTTTCATTTAAATAAAATAATACAATACAAGAGGTTACAGATTGTAATGATAATGCTGCAAGCAGTTGCTGGACAGTAGAACATAACGGAAGCGGTACATGTGTAGAGATTTCATAAATATATTTATTGGGTCAATTTCCATCATTTTAGGAATTACATTAGAACTTTGTAATTGTGAAGTGAAAAATGCAAATATTTTGAATAGTAGCTAAATCAAAATTATAGGCTGAGATATAGTCTTCTTGCTGTAAATGGTTAGTAACACATCTCTTAGCAATGTGTGATAATTTCTGAAAATAAGTAAAAAAAATTACAACATAATAATAATCTAGGTAATGTTGATGTTGTGATGCATATTGTTAATAGAGTCATACTGAATGTTTACGAATGTACAGAACCATATGATAATAATAATATTTAAACATAAGTGAACCTAAGAAAATTAGGAAAGGATAAAATCTTGTAGCCTGTGTGTGGTTAAAAGTAATCTGATATATCTACTTTGTAGCGTTGGTCCAACATGGTCGGTCGCTCGCAACGTTGTCATATCCGTTTTTTTCTTAAATGTGGTATTTATTTGAGGATTCTATTCTTGAATGCATCATGACTCAGTTCCAACAAATTTTCACTTAGGAATATGGGAGTGACTATTTCTGAAGAGTAGTAGGAATAGACTACTTTAATATAAACAAGCGACACTGCTCTATCCTCAGTGCAATCGCCTTAAAAAAACCAACAATTCATGTGGCAGACCAGTCTCTTGTGCCTCTGTGACATCATCTTTTGTCTTTGTAAAGGTAACTGTGCTGAATGTAGTGGAGCCCATGCTCCTGTGTACTTTGCTCAACTTTTGAGCTCTAAAATGTTTGAGCTGGCAGGAAGTGCAGCCCATCAGAACAAGATGGAAATGATCATTCCTTGTCTGCCTTAGTTAGCTGTGGGAAATGAGAAAGATTTAAATTTCTTGCTGTTAACACCATTACGTCCTCTCAGTGTTTCTGCTATTCTTCTTTCTCACATGTACTAATCTTTAATGTCATCTTCAAGTGCACTGATCATTCTTTCAAAGTGTTCAAGTTTTATCCTATTTCTCTAAGGCATTTCACAGTAACCCAAATGTAATGATTTTGCAGTATGCAAGGCTGTGCTCTAAGGAAAATTGAAGGGAGCCCAGTGCACTGAAACTGTAAAATCTAGGGTGCCCAGCATATGATTTGTATGAAAGAACTAAGATTTAAGTTAGGCGCCAGGGGCCACCGGGCTCTGCTAGAGCACAGCCCTGAGTATGGCACTCCTGTAGGCATGCAGGGTATCAGTTGAAAAGTGAACACTTCAAAGTATTTGTATTCATGTCCAAATTGTTTTGTACCATACCACAGGGAATCTGAATGCTGTATTAGCTAAACTCAGTTACCTACCTGTGTTCCTGAGTCTTGCTGAGTCGTTTTGGAAGGGATTTGAATTAGATCAAAGACAGCATCTTACCAATAACATCTCAGGATATCACCCTTGTCTTTATCACCAACCTCCAATCTTGTCTGCAAATGTGTTCCTTTGGGGAGTAAGATTTTAAATTCATCGTACCTTACAAAATAAGAGTGTTTGGATTACTTGCATGTAGTTCTTACTTGGAGCAGGAATCATTTGAACCGTCCTAATAACATCTCTCCACACACCCTGATTGAGCATTGCATCTCTTATTTCTTTGGTATTGTCCAGTCCAGTGTTGGCCCTGATGTCTTGTCTTGTCTTCTTGGTCTACCTCGCTTTGGGTTAGCTTGTTAGGGTTTCCAAAGCAGCACTTTTGAAGCAGGTTCTTCATTGTGATGAGCACAATGGCCAGCTAATCATATTCTCCTGTGGGTTGTATAGCTCTTGATCCATAATATGTTGTTGCCAGTGCACATTCAGGGCCATTCATAGCATTCTGGTGTAGCATCCATTGACACTTTTCTCCAGGTTTTTGGAGCGAGAGGATAGTGATGCGTGGCAAGACCCAACAGGTCGGTTCTAATCTGTGATAGCAGGCATGTGAAAAGGACCACTTATAACTTTAACACCAGGCTGAATTTCCTAACCATCAACCCGCAAGTCTGATGGTGAAACAGCCATCAATGATGTACCAAGGGTGAGGCAAACAGAAACAAAGTTAAGTCCACGGTTTAGTTTGGAGCTTGTAAAAGGAATACCAGGTGATGGGGCTCCTGTGAGCAAACAAGTTACTCCAGCATGGGTGTTGTCCCTTTGGTATAAGCCACCTCAGATTGGACTGTCAAGGAAGCAGGCAATTTTGAAAGACATGCTGGGATGACGAAAGAGGATACTGGGATCACCATGATCCACCAAGGCTTGTGTAGAGTGCAAATGGTTTTCTCCAAATAGGATAGGCCAGGACTGACGTGGAACTACAAGCATCTGAAAGGTTGTTTCTCTATCATTTCTCCACTGTATGGGAATTTCCGTAGTGCCAACAGCCTTTAACTGAGAATTTGCATCCCGACAGTAACTGTAACAGGTGTTTCAAGTGACTGGTACTTTACGTGTGGACATTTGGAAGCAACATAATCAGCATGAGAGCGACTGACAAGAAAAACTGAGCAACAACTTTCAAGAGGTAGTGGACGTTTCTCCCCAGCAGAGACAACAGGTGTCCAAAGGATGTGACGTTCTTTGAGTTTTCCGGCAGTGATTGTAACAGCTGGTAGGCCAAACACAACATTTTCTTGATTTTCGGTGGTTGTTTTCTCAGCAGCT
>BOPM01000645.1:28390-55159 GCA_022179025.1 Porites australiensis
AATACCCGCCGGAGCTCCGGCGGGTGCCGGGTCTTATTGAAAGCACTGCCTATCAGGCTGAAGTGGAGACTGCAATAAAGGCAATGAAGGACGGACAAGCGCGAGGGGTTTATTCCCTTCAGGCAGAATTACTTAAGGCAGACACAACCACTGCATTCTTGGTGCCTAACAATCTCTTTGCTAAGATCTGGAATCATGAGGTGATTCTTGAGAACAAAAGCATGGACCATGTATTGAAGATCCGCAAGAAGGGGGACCTCGGCAATTGTGACAGCTGGGATGCATTTTTTTCTATTCGGATTCCAAGCAATGTCCGAGCAAAGTGAAGGTAGGAACAGGCTTAAAGAATGCTCTGACATAATCATTCCCCTTCAAGTCTGGAGTCCAAGTGGGTTGTATTTTCTCTCCACTCTTGTTTCTAGTAACCATCTACTGGCGATTCATGAAACAAACCTCATACCATCTGCGTGGAATCCAGTGGACTTGTTGTCACATTTGCAAGGCCTGTACTTTGCCGATTATCTGACAGTCATGTCAGCCACTCTTGTCATCTGCAGGAACAATTCGACCAACTAAACAATTAGACATGGCAAACGAGTCTGCACACCAACCTTCATTAGAGCCAGGTGGTGAACGTAATGCCCTTACAGCACTCCAATCACCATCAGTGGAGAAGAACTGGAGTGCATTGATGATTTCACTTGTCTTGAAAGCATTATTAGCAGTGATAATGGTGTCGAAGCCAGAGGTGCTTTTAAGTTGACTCTGCAACATCTGGAAGTCTTCAGCAATACAGCCTCAAAACTGAGATCAGAGGAGCAGGGGAACACTGACAAAAGAGTTAGAGGAGTTGGGTTTAACATCAGGTGAAGCACAGGCCAAAGCTCTGGGTAGGGTAGAGTGGCACAATTTTATTACAGCCTTATGTCCCAGCCAGGATTAAGAAGATGAGTGAGTGACACTACCAAGGTAATTAATTTCACGCTGCATTTTTTTATTTAAGCACATTGTATTTTTATCCTCTCGAGACCGATTTTATCGCTTATGTTTTGTGAATTCACAATTAAGAGTTTAGATGAAGTTGGAGTTATACATGACATCATTTTACCTTTTTTGTAAATCTTAAATTCTTACCTTTCTGTCTTGTTACTTTCAAAGCTTGTTAAATGTATGTATTTTCCTTAATTGCACTTTCCTATTTGTAATTATTGCTACCTTTATCTTAGTTCTCGCTGTATTTATTTAAAGTTTACAACGCTTCAAATAAACATCAGTATGTTGACATGCATCTCGAAATCATTGGAGCAATTGTGAGAACGTGAAATACCACAAGATCCAAAGAAAAGATCTCTTTGACTTGTAAGACAGCAAGACAAGCAAGAACAACCAATGGTCAAGTCAAGACTTTGAGGGACGAAAAACCACGCGAAAACTAAAACTTTAAGGTTTGATGCAAGAGCGTTACAATTACGCGGACACTATTTATAGTGAAATAACAATTGCGGAAACAAGTGTAAGTAATTAATTTACCTTTTATAGTTGAAGTATAGAACTGTCACACCAAAGGTAAGGCCAGACACGATCGGGTTGTCATAGTTTCAAGCGGTACATGCGCAGTCTGGAGTACTAATGTTTACAGTCAGAAGAAATTGTTTGAATAACAATTTCTGTATAGGGTGTAGTTAGCGTAAATATTAAGTAGCAGAATATAATAACGTAAATAGCAGTCACAGATCCAAGAGCAGTCAAAACATCAAACACGAATTCCTAGAATCCGAATGAGTAAAGAGAGGGCATGCCCATCAAGAAGATCATCAGGGAATGCGAAATAAAGAAGATCAGTTTATAAAGCCATCCTACCAGCCTTCAATGCATAGAGAATGCAAGCCTCATATATAAAGGATTTCATGGACGAATTGCTGAGAGGAGGAGACGCGGAAGAAACGCCAGCACTTGCTTGGGAAGATGGATTAAGGAAGATGGAAACAGCAACAAAAAGAACCAAAACAAATGATGTAATGGGCTTCCAGAGTTATTGGAAGATATTTGGATGAATGACAGTGGTGAAAACCGGCAGGTAACCACTGACAGGAAGTCCCGAGCACCAAATCCAAGACCAGGATAAGTTTTTGGAATGTGAGGACAACGTTTGAGACCGGTAAGCAAGCTCAAGTGACATCGGAGATGAGGTGCTACAAATTTGCATACCGTGGGAATTAGTGGGAGTAGATGAACCGGCTCTGGAAGACTCAGAACTAGTACAGGGGAGACGGGGTTATATTAAGGAAGAGGTGACAACTAACACCAGGAGGATGTGGCCGTCATTCTCGGGAAGGGTACGGAGAAATGCTTGATGGAGTGGAAACCTGCCAACTGCAGACTCGTCAAGATCAGGCAGTTAATGAAACAGATCAATACGACGATCATACGGTTTTATACGTCCACAAATAACAACGATAAAGAAATGAAAAGACAGATCAGTTTCTTATTGAGTTAGAGGAAATACCAAGACATAATATGACGATTATGATAGGGGATGTGAATGCTAAGGCTGAAAGAGATACCCAACTACAAAAGAGCCATGTGAAGATAGGGTTGCGGCACCATTGATGAGAATGGAGCGAGACTGGTGGAACTCTGAACAATTTACGACCTCATCATTGAAGTGACACTCTTAACATTATCTACAGGTGATCTGGTACTCCCAACAAAAGAGATGAAAACCAGATACACCACTTCGTGATCGGTGATACCTTCTGACAGTCATTCATGGACGTCAGAATAAAGAGGGGAGCTGATGTTAGCAGCTTCATCGTATGGTTGTGGCAACATCGAGAGTGAAGCTGAGGAAAACAGGGGGCAAGAGACCCAGGAGGCAGTGGTTTGACGTGCAGAAACTGCAAAACCTCAAGGTCAGTAGTACATTTGTTCTGCATCTGAAGAAGAATTTTCAAGCCCTGGCAGATTTGGAGGACTACCTGCAGTCTGATAAGGAAGATGTCAACGTCAAGTAGGAGCAAGGGCAAACAGCGTATTTCCAGGCCAGTAAAACCTGCTTGGCTTCAAGACAAAGGAAGAAGAAGGAATAGACCACAGCAGAAACTTGATAAACCGTTAACACCACGAGAGACGTGAAAAAACAGTGCGTTGAGGCCAAGTCCAAGAGGCTGAAAGAAAGGTGCAAGTAGTAGTACCAAGAGGCAGACAGAAAGGTGAATAAATTGGCAAGAACAGTAAAATGAGCATTAATGGATGACTTTGGAAGCCAGGCAGAAGTTGCATCCAGCATAGGAGAGCAAGGGAAGGTGTACAAGGTCACCAAGGTAGTCTTTGGCAAGTTTTGTGGATTAACTGATGCTCTTGTTGGAGACAAAGAGGGAGGATTGCCAATATCAGAAGAGATTGACGCTCATTGGGCAGAACACTTCGGTGAAGTCCTGGACAGGCTGCTACCAACAGCAGAAGTTGACAACAAGGAAGCAGAGCATGATCTTCAAGTCAACACTGCACCACTAGAGAAAGAAGAGATCATCTCGGCCATCAAGTCCCTTAAAGACAGAAATGCCCCCTGGGCAGGACAATCGTAATGCAGAATTGTACAAGGCAGCCCTAGGGTTTGCAGCCGAGATAAATTCGTCCACTCTTTACAACCACATGGGAAAGAAAAGGAGAAACGAATGGAGTGAACAGAGGGCATCGTTGTAAAGATCCTCAAGAAGGAAGCTCTTAACAGTTGCAATGATTGGTAGGGACTGACACTTTTATCAAAGATTATCATCCAGATACAAGCGGGCTTCTGGAAGGGTAGAGCTTATATAGACCAAATCTTCACATTGCGAACATCATCTAGCAGTGCTTGGAATGGCAGAGAGAACTGTGCAGCAACTTTATGGACTTCAAGACGGACTTTTGGCATACTTAGTGCATATTTAATACCACAAGAAATTGCCCTTCTCATCAAGAGCTTTTTCAACAATTTCACATGTAAGGTAGGGAACAGCAACCACAGTGGTTTGCAAGTGAAGACACGTGAGGCTGTGTGATGTCGGCTCGCATGTTCAACATAAACATTTGGTGATGTAAGGAACAATGGAAGACAGATGAAATGCATACAATGGACCATCTTAACAGTACGTGAAAACATGGACTTTGCTCATGATCTGGTTCTAGTCTCCTACACTTAACAACACATCCAGGAGAAGACACCTCGCCTTAACAAATACACTCGGCAGATAGACGTGAAGATCAGCCAGAAGAAGACAGAGGTGGACATTGAACATCCCAAATCCCCTACTGGTCTAGGTGAATGGAGATATACCAATGGCATAGGAGTTTACTCACTTTGGCAGGGCTTGCTCGCGTTTGCTACTAATTTTTCTCCCTTTGCGACTAAAGCTTGTTCAGCAATAGCAACTTTGCGACCATTCTTCACCTAAATTGGTAAAGAAATAAAAATTTAAAAATTTTGTGTCCTACTTGTTGTGGAGATTTAAAAAGTAGAGGCAAAATCCTGCTTAAGTTCCAAACAACACAACACACAAATATAATAGGTCGGTACCTCATGTAAGGGGACTGATTTCTACAACACAAAAAGTGAACGCCATTTTTTGAGTGTTTCAGAAAAAAATTATAACAGTAGTACTGTGCAACAAAATTGCGAGCCCGAAAACTAGATACATAACAATTATAAAGGATGTCAGAAATTTAATATGTTTGGCGAAAACTGTGCACATACGCCTGGAAAAAATCCTGAGAATCTTGTGGCCCAACACCCTTGTCATAAAGACAGCGAGGAAGTGGAGATGGATTGGGCACATGCTGAAGGAAGAACCTAGTAACATCACCCGCATAACCCTACTCTGGACTCCAGAAGGCAAGGGCAAGAGAGGCAGACAAAACACACTGGGTGGTAAACAGTAGAGGATGCGATGAAGACCCTGAACCACACCTAGGGTAGCACTCAGAAGCTGGAGGACTTTTGTTGCTGCCTTTCATGCCAGCATGCGTAGCGGGCAGTAAACATACCTCCAAATGTTGTCCATAAACAAAGGGAATACAAGGTCAGCGTCGAATTTGACTGCTTAGCAAGATTCAAGATTCATCCATTAGATGGACCTGACCTATATAACAATTGACAGGTAAGTACAACTTACAGATGTCTTTATGTTAAAACTTGCAATGTGAAGTAGATGTTTCATCAGTTTAAAGTAAGTGTAGCCGACAAGTAATATTTGCGATTACGTTGGTGGCCTAATAATGATGTTAAGAAACAGTTCAAGGAGAACAGGATAAAGGTGCATATGTTTTGGGCAAGGTCCTTGCTGGCTTGTGCCGGGTACAGCTTTTTACATACGGCTAGTGAAGAGAAATAAGCATAGTCATCATCCATCATCTTAACAAATACATTGTAAATGATCACAAACTACTTAAATCAGTACCAGATAAAGAGAACATGAGACATCATCTTGGTTCTATCATCACAAAGACTTCCCATGCACAGAGCCCTTGGTATGCTATGGTCTGTAGGGTTAGACTGCTTTGGTTTTCCTAGCGTGCTAAAGGACCAGTCCTTAACTACAAGGAGGGCATTTGCGATGGTTTTCTTGTCCCCGTGGTCTTTAGAGCAAGGAAAGTATTACTGGCAACCTTTAGAAGAGATGTCGGCTGGTGTGAACCTCAACCTGAAGAGATTTTGCCAAGGTGAGAGTGATAGGAACGTGATCTTCTATGCCTGAAACATTTACAAATTCCAAGATGCTTTGAGGCAAAGACGATGAGCCACAAGAAGACCTATGAATTTCACATTTTTGCTGATGCAAGCACGTTTGGATGCATACAATGTTTCCACCTTACAGTGCAAAATGAAGACGAGAACATGCATACCTTATTAGTGATGGGAGTTCTGGTGTCGCTTCATTAAAGATAACTACTGAACCAAGATGTGAGGTCACATGCAGTTGTTTCCAATCTAGAATGGTGCCTTTTGAATGACTGTAAAGTAGTACTTGGTCACGTAGACAAAAGCAAAACATTTCTTTCGTTTGTCGAAGACACGGTTTAGATAGATAATCAGATTTAAAACTGACACCAAGCAATGCTGATACATCAACACCAAGATCCCAGAAAGCCATGCCTCCAGAGATTTAACTAATGAAGAACTAATGAAGTCCAACAGCTTCAGTGAATCTGAATTCCTTTAGGAGAAACAAATCCCAACAAGTAAATAAGAGAGTCCTGATATTCGAATTAGAGAACCAGAAGTTAAGGCCGCTGTACACACGACTGTGGTCAAGGAGTCCTTCAACCCAATTGTCTGCATGTCAAGATTCACTAATTGCACCAGGACAGTTAGAGTGAGGTAGGGACTGAGGAGGTATACAGTGATATTGCCTCGCATGATTCCCCAAGCAGTACACATAGAGTATTTAGACGACTTGACAACCAATGCTTTCATCCGTGCCTTAAGATGCTTGACAGATCTAACCAACACTCAAAGCTTGTAGGAGAAAGAGACGAACTTGCAAATTCTATGCAGAAGTTGGCAATGACGGGATCTAATCATATTTGAGGACTAATTGCTAAAAATTCGTTCATGAATGTCCCTTATTTCAGTCACTGGGGATGATTATGATAAAAACAAATTAAGATTACTAGATTCATTGTTCTTAATGATTACAAGGGAAGAGTCAACTTGTCCTCACTGCTCGCCTTCTGGCATGAAGTCGTTTCTATAATCAACAGTCTGCCTTAGACCAGTCAATACCTGAATGATCCAAAGAATGTAGAGGCTCTATCTCATTATCATGTTTTCATCACGAAGAGGGACAGTCAGACACTTCCATTTCCAGGAAATTTCGCCAAAGAAGTTTATGCCCAGAAACGATGGCGATAAATTCAGTTTCTGGCATAAACCTTTTAGAGTACTTGGCGAACAGAGTACCTCATCAACTTGAATTTGAAACAAATGGTTTCAAGCCAAGAGAAGGCTGAAAATCGGGGTCTTCATAATTGTTCAAGGAGACTTCCCACCAAACAAGTGTCCTCCTTGCAAGATTATGGAGACTTCAAAAAGGTCTCACTGCTTCCGCGAAGATAAAGCAGGGATCCAGAAACGCTCAGAAGAAGGGAAACGACCAAAAAAAAACACATGCAACAGTATTCTTTCTTTTGGAAGACAAACAGCTTTATTTGACGTTCAGATGGAAACTATTCACTATTAGCTGCATGCTTAACTCCATTTATGTGGTTGTCTGAAAGCTTATGTTTTTTGATTGCCTTCACATGCGCACAAGTGTCATTTGTAGATCTTGCTGGAAAATTCTTTAATGTTACAAGGTAAAGTCATACGCAAAAGCGTTACGGAATCTAGTTGCTTAAAAGTTTCAGTCCTTTCTGTTGCATTCGGCTTAAACCTTTTTTGGCCAACTTAAATGGGCAGTAAGTGTTTCAAAGTTTTGCTTGCTTTAGCGATTGTCACAGCAGAGGGGTTAATATTTTCATGCTACATTTGTTTATTTAATTCTATCTTCATTAGATCAATGTTATTGTTTATGTATAGTGAATTCAAGAGCTAAAACTTTAGGCAAAGTTTAGGTTACAAACGTCATCGTTTTAACGTTATTTGTACATCTTAAGTCTTAACCTTTCTGTTTTGTTATTGATTGGTACCTAATTTATTTTAGTTTTCCCGCTATTTCTCAGAAGTTTAAAAAGTTTTGGATAGACATAAATATGGGAACATGCGGAACAATAGTAAGAACTTGATGTACCCATAGTAAAGTCAATTCAAGACCAAGGTCAAAAAGTGTGACTAAAAAGATATCCTCTTGCGCAAAGGAAATAGTGTTATTCCCGTGAACCTTGAGATTCTCGGTTATGTGCACTTCTTAGTTTTAGACAAGGAGGTTTATTTTTACTTAATCAGCGCCTTTTTCTGTTAGTGTTTTTGTGATACGATTTTATCTAAGAAACTAGTAAGCAAGAACAGGAAAGTTATTCAAGTTATGCGTGACCTGGGGAAAACATACGAGGAATGTCAGAAACAACTCTGTGAACAAATGAAGCAGAAAACGTTGCACAAGGAACAGATACGGACTGAACCGCCTCAGGGAGTTAAGTTAGCATTCAATGAGAACATTGCTAATGATAGTTTGCAGAATTGCAAGAACCGGCAGAAAGCGCTAACCTCGGAGTTCAGGTGACTACACCGCTACATCTACCGCTTTAAACAGCGTGTCTGCATAGTCTCCTTTAGTTAACTTTATTTATTCATCGACTCCAATTGTTTCCCAGAGATCACTGTCTTACAAGCCTCCAATGTTGGAGTATCCCCTTCACTTTCAGCAGCCACCCTTGGATGCACAGATTAACACAGCCCAGACAATGTTGGGTCAACCCTCTGCCGTACGTTTTCGATTGTGTCTTCAATGGGTTGTATTTACCGGCAGCTCAAAAGGCATTCCAGCCTGTATCATGTGGTAGCCAAGTACCCTTTTTGACCCCTGCTGTTAGTTAGCCATTAAGTTCCACCAGATCAGTATTGACTCCTCTACAGCCCTGAAAAGAGTAATCATTGCCAAATTTTCTGTAATAAGAATATGAATTACTCATGTTTTGACTAAGCCAAAGCGTTACTAGATTACAAGTTGTTACGGTTACGGGAGTACCCTCCGGGTGAAGCCGTTATAGTCATTTAAAGTCTGGGACACTCCACAGCATCATAAGGCTCAACTAGAACGGAAGTATGGGGGAAGACGCAGAGCACTCACATTATGACTTGAAGAATTAGACGCCTTTAAGCAGATTCGAAATGGAAATGAAAAAGGCCTTGAGGAGTGGTGAACCTAACAGATGCCAACTAAGAAACAGAACTTGGAATTGGGTCACGTTACTTTACCTTTCAATGCAAGTTCATCAAGAACCGTCTGGGTAAGTATAAGCAAGTAGGTCCGTGATAACTCCAGAACTGAGAATGTAAAGACATTAAGGGAGGTCATGGAAGGAGAATCAGAGTTTATGACCACAGCCTCAGAGACAATATCAGGCGTCCTCAGTGAATCCAGAAATGAGAGGGCCTTCCTAGCTAAAGAAGAACCATGCCTTGTGGACCTGTGAGAAATTTAAGTTGTCAGTACTAGATAACAGTAGATGAACATAGCTAAAGAACATAAACGGTTTTCAAATGTGGTATAAAGTGGTGTCATTCTCATTATCACCAGATGCTTCTCAAAGATCCAAAGAAATAACAGCAGGCTGAGGTAGTAAATGAAGTAGATTAGTCAAATGCAGCAAGGGGTAATGCCACCACAGAAGGGGAGCCAAGTGAGAGAACCCACACAGCCATTACTGGAGCAGAACCTGTAGCCGTGGTAGAGTTTATAACTCTTAGAACAGTCCCTGTCTTATGTGAAAACGAGGAATCAAAGTAAATGCTCTTCTTGACAATACCAGCAGTAGAACGTACTTAGACGGGTACATTGCAGCAGAACTCGGATTTGAGGGCAACCCGCACGAACGTACAGTTAATGTACTGGATGACAATCATGTAAAGTTGGACAGCACAGTTGTTGAGTTCATGATTAGCAGTTCTGATGGAAAAGTTTCTAAAGTAGCCTCTGCCTATACAGCTGAGAGAGTCATAGGAAACATGCAATTAGTTGATTGGAGAAAACACAAGCATAAGTGGGTGCACCTAAAGGGCCTCAAGTTCGCTCATGTAGGACCTAGATCCGTAGTGCCATACTATACCTGCTCATTGGTGTAGACCAAGCTGACTTAGTATACTTGTTGGAAGATGTGAGAGGACGACCTGGTATACCCATAGCTAGACCTGCTCCCTTGGGGTGGACCTGCATTGGTAACCTGGAGCTGGCCATAGAGAGATATCAGACCAATTTCAATGATTCCTGAGTGATACACATGAGTTAGGCAATCTTGTTCCTTTTTATTGGTACACAGAAGAACCTAAAGAGACTCTGATAGTCAATCAGCATGACAAGTTAGCAAGTGACACTGTTGCTAAGTCCTTGAAGTTCGTTGATGGACACTGTGTTGTTGGCATGCCTTGGAAAAGTGGCAGAACTTTATTACTTGACAATTACAGTTTGGCGTTGCAGCGTCTACAGAGTACTTAGGGAAAACTAAAAGCAGTTCCCGAAACGTGGTGAAGCTTACAAAGAAGTATTGCAGACCTACCAAGATAAAAGGGTACATCAGCTAAGTTCCACCTCGAGAAGATAAGCCTGAACAAGCCTGGTACCTGCCCCACTTTCCATTGCCGAGGCCAGATAAAGCGACGAGCAAGTTTTAAACTCTTCTCCAAAGTGTAATGGGCTGTCCTTAGATGACATTGTGCTACAAGGGCCTAAGCTACAGAGCGACTTGTTCGCGGTGCTTCTCAGATTTCGCCATAAACCTGGGGCTTTGATGTGTGACATCAAAGAGGTGTAACTACAAATTAAATTGAAACCTGAAGATCAACCTTATAAACATTTCTTGCCGCAGAACTTGGAGAGCCAGGGAGCCTGATGTGTTTCAGATTGACCATGTTGTATTTGGAGTGAACTCGTCTACTTTTGAAGCTCAGTTTGTGGCTGAAGAAGATGCCAGGAGACCTCAGTCAGACAATTTTTAAGAGTAGGTACATGGATGACAGCGTGGATTGTGTACCTGATGTAAAGACTGGGGTGGAGTTGATTAGTCAGCTGTGACAGCTCTGGGGCTTTGCTGAAATAAATGTTAGAAAGTGGTTGTCGAATGAACCTGAAAGAATTTGTAATCTTTTTGTAATTTGTTTACCCCACGAAGCAGTTAGGAGTTCTTATGAACTTGTTTAAACATGTCTGTGTTTTCCAGATCGAATTGGAATTTGGAAGTGTTGGGTTTTGAGGAGAGGGGAAAACCGGAATGCACGGAGAAAAATCTCTCGCAGCAAGAGAGAGAACCAACAACAAACTCAACCCATATATGGCTTTGAAGCTGGGATTTGAACCTGGGCCATATTGGTGAAAGGTGAGTGTTCTCAACAACGAGGCCACCCTTCCTTGTTAAAGTGCATCCCGAGGGAAGTTGATCTTGACCTTGGTGAACTACTGCCTGTTAAAACCTTGGGAGTCCTGGTGCCCCATGGAATTCATGTTTAAGGTTCAAATTAATCAGCGTCCTTAGAAGCAAGATCACACAAAACGCATCTTCCTGAAGAAGTTAGCGACCCTGTTTGATCCTCTTGGCTTGTTAACTACGTACACTATGGGTGCAAAGATTCTTTTACAAGAGATGTGGGCAAGCAGCGTGGACTGGGATCAGCCTATAAATGAGAACCTTTCACTTAAAGCTGCTAGGTGGTTTCAAGAGTTACCCGCAGTGGTTAACATTCTTATTTCCTAATGCCTAAGGAGAACAGCCGCTGTCAATAAAATGACCTTGCACACCTTTGTGGATGTGTCCCAACAAGCGTACGGTGCAGCTTGTTACACCAGACATTTCTATGAGTATGGAACTGTTAGGTGTTACCTTGTGGCGTCGAGATCACGTGTTCACCATTGCAAGCTGTCAGAAAGAACATTGGATGTTTTGGTCCGACAGCATGGACGTAATTTACTGGGTTCATGAACAGAACAAAAGTTTCAAACCGTTTGTAGCAAATCGTGTTGGTGAAACCCAAGCCTTGACACGTTTTGACAAAAGAGAATGCAGCTAATTTGCTGACGAGGGGACTTAGTGTCTAAGCTCTCACTGAAAAAGAAGTGTGGTGGGAAGGGCGACCATTCTGAAGCATAACCTGTCTGACTGGCCAAGGATGGAAATGTAAGTTGAAAGAGACACAGACGGCAACGTCCAGAAACTGTAGCAAGAACAGATGTCTATTTGCGCAACTATGGAGCAACGCTTAGACCCTCACAGATATTCAAGCTCAGAGGAGCAGCCTCCTGGGTTACCCATTTCGTACAAAACTGCCGTTTGCCAGTTAACATTCGCCGGAAAGAAACTATACAACCTGATGAAATCACTTCTGCAGGCACACGATTTATCCGTCAGGCTCAGCAGGAATTGCATGAAGAACGCAGAGTAGTACAGGCCGGAAAGAACTGCCAAAAACGGAAGTAGATTACAGCCCCGGCCCTAAATCCTGTTTAATTGAGGATGGAATTGTCTTATGTGATGGATGGCTTCGCTATGTAGTATTTTTGCCATGGGAGACTCAATCATACTACCGAGCCACCACTGGGTTATGAGACTCATAATCAAGTATATGCACGAACAGGATCATCATGGTGGATCCAATCAGGTGTTAGCAGACCTTTCTGCTCATTATTGGATAATCTCGGCGAGAGAGGCAATTAAAGAATGGGAAAGAGATTGTATGCATTGGAAAAGAAGAAAGGCCGCTCCAGCCAAAAACATAATGGCCCCTTTACCAGAACTGTGAATCCGGATATAGTCACAAGCTTTCAGCCACATATCTGCTGGACCCTTTATTACCAAACAAGGAAGACGAAAGACCCATCAGAAGAGATATCGTTGACTATTATCTTGCCTTACGACATGAGCTGTTGATCTGGATGTACCATTTAGCCTTAATACTGACTTATTTCTAAGTGTATTCATCCCGAATGGTGTCCTGGCATGGTCTACCAAAAGACATTTTATGTGTCAATGGAAGTAATTTGGTTGGTGGGAGAAATGAGTTGAAGGAATTGGAAGCCTTGGACCAAAAGAAGATTCAGAACTCTACAGTTTAGGTGTAACTTGGCACGTTAAACCTCCTCTTGACCCCTACTTCAGCAGTGTACATGAGATTGCGATCAAGGCTGCGAAGAAAGCTACCGTAAATTTCCGAAAATGAACCAGTTCATGTATAAGCCCCTCCAAATATAAGGCCCCCAAACCAGTAATGCAAATAAAAAACAAAGCAAAAATGGTAAATTTACTTCCAACTGTAAGGCTAGCCCAATTGATTTTGAAACGCAAACTTCCCTCCGTAGATAAGCCCCTCAAAAAGGGCTTTTCAAAAATATAAGCCCCGGGGCTTATTTTCGGAATTTTACGGTCTTTATTCTATCCTTAGCTCTGCAGATATCACGGATGAGGAAATCCAGAGTGCAGTTGTAGGAGCAGAAGGGTTAATTAGGTAGGCCTACAACGTACTAGTCAAGTGACCCAACGGATCTGACCCCTCTTACCCCTAATCATTTCTTGCAAGAACAGTTGGGAAGCAGATTTGCACCTAATAATGTTTACACAGGAACATTCAACCCAACAAAGAGATGGCGTCGTGTCCAAGAATTTGTTTGCTACTTCTGGCACAGGTGGTTACATGAATGGATCCCCTGTTTAAGTGCAAGCAGCAAAAGGCCTATGGATCAAGTAGACTTGAAGATCAGAGGCAGTCATCGTCTCCGTTGGGAAGGATTGTGAAAGTGTACTCTGGAAAGGATAGCAAAGTGCGCGTACAGAAGGTTCAGGCTCCAGGACAAGAAATTTGCCAAAAGATGGGTGCGTTATGCATTAACAAGAACTCGGAACATCAACTGAAACAATCTGACGATTGTCATGCTGTGCGACGTAAGTAGATCCATTATCTCAGGTCAATCAAGGGTCAGTAAGTCCATAAGAGTTTCTTCACTAATCGAGCTAAGGAAAGCCGATGCTATTGCGGAGTTGGTTGCAAAGGAAGCTAAACTTAACGCTCCTTGATAAGAAGCAAAACGTGGGAAGGGAATTGCGAAGATCGAGGCACAACTCAGGGCCGAAACTATGAGGATCGAATAAGAAGTGACACAGGAAAACTTAAGAAAGAACAGATAGATGGAAGTGAAGAAGCAACGGCGAGGCTGAAGGTGTACCAAGTAGCTCGAAAATGAGAAGGATCCTGTCAGACAAGTTTAGCCAAGCCTAGCATCCTTGCCTCTGCTACAGGTGCCTAGGCATATAACATCGGATGTAACCGTTTGAAATTCAGCAACACAGCCCACTCAGCAGCTTCAGCACGTACACAAGCGCCCTAACAAAGGTTAACCAACTGCCTCGCTTAAGTGGAAGGTGGGTGCCTGGGATACCCAGGGGCTTCCATTGTGGCCAGCCAGCCCCTAGATAGAATACTGCCCCCCATGGCAGGCAAATCCCCGCAACCCAGCCATGAGACTCCATTCCAGGCACTCATCACACTGATGAAACAGTGGAAGAAAGAAAAATAAGGGATGGGAGGGGAAAGGACGCTAAATGGACCGCTCCACATACCACTGCACAAACGTTCAATGAAGAACTTGCAGCTAAGCTTGTTGAACGCTTGACCGCAAAGCTTGTGAACCACTTGACCGCAAAGCTTATGAACCGTTTGACCGCTAAGCTTGTGGACCGCTTGACCGCTAAGGTTATGAACGGCTTGACTGCTAAGCTTGTGGACCGCTTGACTGCTAAGCTCGTGGTGGTTAACTTAGTTAAAGTACGTTTAACCAACTGCCTCACTTAAGTGGAAGGTGGGTGCCTGGGATACCCAGGGGCTTCCACTGTGGCTAGCCAGCCCCTAGATGGAATACTGCCCCCATGGCTGGCAAATTCCCGCAACCCAGCCATGAGCCCCCATTCCAAGCCGAAGGGACTCTGACGAGAGCAAGATCGGAGAGGGAAAGGGGCTCAGGGCTGGGGGAAGCCCTGGCCCCGAACTACCAAAGTCCCGAGGCACCGTACAAAAACAACTAGGAAAAGAGAAAGATACGCAAGAAATACGTGTCAAGTAAGAAGGCTTGCTACCCTTACGATAGTACTGATGGGAGTGTGAATATAGATCTGATACGCATCGATGGACCATGTGCCAAGTGTCTTGATGACGTGATCTGGTAAGCCACCAGAGCCTGCTGAAGTAGCTGCGCTAATGCGGAAGCTATGACCAGGGACCCAAGCAGCGGAAAGGATAGATTGAATACAGGATGTCAGCCATTGACAATGTAGGGGGGTGCTTTCAGAGGGAAGGAAAAGTGGGCCAGGAGTTAAGCCACGAACATGTAGATACTGGTCAAGGGCGCGTACAGGGCAGAGATCCCGTTTTCCAGCACCAGTGTAGATATAGCAACCTTGGTGAAAGGGGTCCGTCTGAGAGCACTTGATATGAATCCTGAAGCTGCCTAGGTTGACTAGTGAATCTGCTTGGACATCGCTGACAGCAAGGTGCATGTTGAGATTGAAGGGGGGGTTGACAGTGAACTCACCAACGCGTAAGAAACCAAAAAACCCGAGACAGCAGGCAGTCCCAAGCATTGTATGGTTGTAGTTAGAGAAGTGCAAGGACTGGTAGATAATGTGTATCAGCTTGATTGTAATGGGTTGGCACTGACACCTATTTGAGCCTTGGTGGCATTTGATACCTCGCGCAACACATGCTGTAACTGAAGGCAAGCAACCAGTGGAGAAGGCAGACCCTCCTCGATGTGAAGGGACCGGATTGCTGAAAGGTAAACCTTTATTGACGAATAGTAGAGAGTATCGGCAAGATGACAGCAGAAACGGATAAGCACGTCTTCACTGGCTGGAAGAGCTGATCCCAAAGGAGATGGGCTACTGTCCTGAGTACAGAAATCCAAGAAGCAGTGTTGGGCAAAAGCATAAACTGTCCTAGTAGAAGGGCCAAGACCCTGAGTCAAGTAGAAGTGGCATTTATCTGACAGCAAAGTTCCAAGTCCGAGAGGTGCTGCTGCGGAATCTGGTTCGGAATGGAGTCTGCATGAAGGGCTAGCCAACAAAAACGCTGAAACTGAAAGTGAGACAGGGAGTCGGCGATCGGGTTAGACTTACCTCTAACTGAGGAGGCAGTGAAAGAGATGGAGTGACGAGCTGCCAAAAGGAACAAATACCGAACCAAGGACATGATGGTAGGGGCTCTTGAAGTGCCAGACAGCAGAATTTTCACCACTGAGCAGTTATCTGATAGGAAGTTGACCCGTTTGGAGACCCATAGGGGACCCCAGAGGTAAGCTGCCACAACAATAAGGAAAAGTTCCTTGTACTCGATTGACTGAGAGACCGGTGTTGGGAGCCATGCCCCTGAAAACCAGTGACCCTGAAAACCAGTGACCATGGAAGACTACTCCGTGAGCAAGAGCCCCAGAGGCATCTGAAGAAACCTCGAAGTCGGGAGTGGAGCCCACTGGGGGTACTGAAGGAAGCTGCAGCCATTCTAAGACTGGAAATACTCTCGCCACCAGGCTAGGTCAACAAAAAACTCCTGATTGAGACGATTTAGGTGGTCATCGTGTCGAAAAGCGCATAGCAGGTTGATCATTTGGCGCAAGAACAAGCGACCTTGGGGTACGACCTTCGAGGCACGCTGAAGGTGACCTATTAGAGAATCCACTTCCTTGCCTCTACACTAATGCTTCTATGACCAATCCTCCAAGAAGGCAGTTATCCTCCACAGCCCTTCTAGTTTGTCTGGATGGAGGGGGATGCCAAGCTTAGAAAAACCGTCAATAGACCTGCCCAGATTGTGATGACAGACCAAGGAGCTAGGAGGGCCAAGAGTGTGGAAGTCACCAAGGTAATGCATCAGGAAGGTGACATCATAGTGTTGCTTGGCCACTCACTCCACTAAATCTGCTATAAATGTGAACATTATGAAGCTGACCTGACACCGACAGGTTGGACCAGATCGACTTAAAAGGCACACCCAGCAACTGGCGATCTTCTGTATGGACTGGCACAATGCGGTATGCATTGTGCACATCAGTTTTCGCCATAAGGGAACCCCGCCCCAGCCGCATTATGCCCACAATGGCGTGTACTTTCGTTTACTGCAGAGGATAATCCTCGCCTGCAATCCTGTCGTTGACACTGTGGCCAGCAGGGCTAGACAGTTCCAGGATATTTCCCCGGTTTGGGGATGACACCTAAATGGCTCACATGGAGAACAGGGAGGGGGAGGCTGAGGAAAGGGGCCCGCCACCTTGCCTGTCTGATCTTCTGATTGCAAGTAATTTTCGACGACCTGAGGGTTTAGGAGTGGAGAAGCCATATTCCCTGTTGCCGACTTCAAGGAAGTACTGTAATTGAAGCCTATGTGAAAACCAGCGCGAAGGCACGTGTGCAATTTCGTCTGACTTCATGCTGGAATCTGTCCACGTTAATAGGATTAAGCTGAGAAACCGGTCTTAAAGGAAAGACGGCTGAAGAACACAACGAATAACTGGAACTTGGCAGACCGTGCTGCTGAGAAGGTAAAACAAGAGGAGAACGCAACTCTAATGCTGAAAAGTTACCATAGGAACCAAAGAGAACAGAATCAAAACTATGTACAGCTGAATTGGCTAGAGGTGGCCTAGTGATGGCGGTGACCCCCTTTTGACTGAGAAGGGGAGCGGGATTGTTCTCTCCGTGCAGAGCAGTGAGGGCAGTCCCCGAGTTACTTTTTGCAGGAGTGATGAAACTGGCAGCGGCCGAAGGGCCAGAAACAGCACCCATCATTCCAGGAGTGGCAATACTGGCTAGACCGGGGATTGCCAGAAGACGCCAGAGACTCTGTTAGTGACAAGGCAGGGGAAGTGGAGGAGCCTGAAGCGGCTGAAGTGGTAGCCAGAGATCTGGTGTGAAAATTGTAGAGGTCTGGGTTCATGTGAGACCAGTCGGTTGAACCCGAGGCTGCGGCTTCTTTTCTGAAGGCAATGTCGTAGTGGAGCCTCAATTTGTCAGAAAAGCGCCTTGCTGTGTGAATAATGAGTAACTTGTAAAGGTTTAAATCTTTCCAGCAAGAGGGGGAGGTGTGGCAAAGAATCATAGAAAAGATTATGAAGGCCTCTATGCAGGTGATGATGTCGGTTATTTCGATGACCCGTTTCGTGGACCCTGATACAGCCAGTTTTCGCTCGATTTCTTGAGCTCGAATATTGTCTGGAAATAGGTCAGCCAAGTCTACAAACAGCCCTGCTGTAATTTTATAAACAATCTTATATGGGACTGGAGCATAGCCAGGACCCACCACAAATGCTTCGTTGAGGTTTGGAAACGTGGAGGACTCAGACCCAGTCATGCCACCACAAGAGCCCCTACCCACTACAGGCAAGTTGGCGGAGGACATGGCGGGAAGAGTAGAGACAACCGAAGGACCTCCAAATGAGCTATAAGCTGAAATAAACGAAGAAACAGCAAGCTTACCTGAAGACTGCGCGGTAGAGCAGGGAGTACTGGAGCTCGAGGATGCCAGAGACGGCATTGAATTTGAAGCCGAGGAGAGAGGACCAAATGTCGCGGGCATGTTTGTGTTCCCACCACTTGAATCTCGAGGGAAAGATAGCAACAGAGGTAGCGATTCTGCAAGAGCTCTTTAAATTGCCTGTGCTAAAGAGTTGTTGTCCGGCAGAGAAACAGGTTTACTTGGTGGTGAAGCTGGAGTGTTAACTGGAGGAGCTGGTGTAGAACCGCTACGAGAACTCAAAGACGCGGAAAAAACCGGAGAAGACATCGTAGACAAACTGTTGTTTGTGGTTTGCGTCCTGAAAGAACAGGATGACACGCACGCCTTGAAAAACTGAAAAAAAAGGATCCAGGAAAAAGCACGCTGTTGAGAGGAGAAAACGACTGGAAGCAATCGGATGAATTTCAGGCTAGCTGTAGGACTGCTGCTCCAAACCACACTGAAAAAGACGCTAAATGAACCGCTCCACAGACCACTGCACAAACACTTAACGAAGAACTCGCAGATCCTAGCAGTGTGCAAAGCTACCACATACCATGTCAGCCTGCACTTATGAGATTGACCACTGGATGCCCGCTAAGCTTGTGGGCCGCCTGACGGCTAAGCTTGTGAACCGCTTGACTGCTAAGCTTGTAAACTGCTTGACCGCTAAGCTTATGAACTGCTTGACCGCTAAGTTGGTGGACCGCTTGCCCGCTCAGCCCATGGTGGTTAACTTATTTAAATTACATTTAACCAAATTAAAAATATCTTGCAAGATCGATCTGATCTTCAAAATTCATCATCAAGGGCTGATAAGACCACTGTTTCTGCACTATAGTGGATATATTCAGCTTACCTGTCCATTATTCAGATTGGAAGTTGTCTTTAAATGGTCTTATACCCCACAAAAAACTTACCATTTAGCGAGTAACTGATACGTGAGTGGATTTGTTAAGCAAACTATAAGTGTACGTTTCCTGTAAATTCATCAAAAGCTTACAAACAAGTGTAGAGATCTTCACAAGAGATTTGGTGCCCCATTCATAGTAAGTTGTACAGTGACAAGCTAGAGGGATCGCCGAAGATCGTTGCTAAGGACCAATATCAGAAGAGGTGTAGCATTAAAACCGATTTCAGGTGGAGTATCGTAGGTGGTAAAGTGGAAGGTCGAGTTGGCAAAGGTTTGCCATAAGGGAGCTACCTGCTGTAACAATGAAGAAGAAAAGAATATTTCATCGTACAAGTACTCGAATTAAACTTAAAGAAGACTTCTCATGAAGACTTGCATTTCCTTAGATTATGGAAGAGGCGATTAGGAAGACCAAAAAACAGAGAATGGAGTGCCAGTGCCGTTTAAGGAGTAGCCTAAGGTGCTCGAAAATCTTGTGATGGCAATAACTAGTCTTGAAGATCTCAAGCGAAGATTCCTGAAGCGTTCCCAATACAAAGAACAATATCAAATTTATGGACGAATTGCGAAGAAAAGGGGATGCCGAAGAACAAGGTCAGAGTCGTATTTGACTGCTTAGCACGATTCAAGAGAACTTCCTTGAATTATCATCTACTCAGGGGACCTGACCTAACAAGTGATTGGCACACTCAGAAGGTAATTAGCTTTAAGCTGTTACTTTCAGTGTGAAGAATCTGTTTCACCAGTTTATTGTAAGCGAAACAAACCAAGACTCTTCGGAATTGCTTTGGTGGCCTAATGGTGATGTCAAGCAAGAGCTCAAAGAGTACAGAATGAAAATGCATTTGCTTGGCGTAATGTCTTTGCATGGATCCGCCAGCTCTGGCTTAAAATACATAGCTATTCAAGAGAAAGAAGTGCACCCGTCAGCCTTCATTTTCACAAAGTCATTACAAATGATCACGAAATACTCAAATCAGTCCAGGAAGTGAAAGAGCAATGTACACCATTCTGGAACTGCCGTCAGAAGAATGTCCCATAGAAAGAGTTCTTTGTTTTCAATGGTCAGAGGGGTTGGACAGCCAAGGTTTCTCTGTTGTCCCAAAGCACCAGCCCTTAACTAGAAAAGGAGTATTAGCATTATCTGGTATCTAGTATTGGTATTATCTGTCTATGATCCTCTTAGATTTCCAACGTCCTTTGTCTTGAGAGCAATAAAGATATTAGAGGAAACAGAATTGATATAGCTGGGATGAGCCTCTGCCTGGAGACATTCGGTCAAGGTGGGAGCAGTTGGAACTTAATCTTCTACACCTGAAAGAGTAACAAGTTCCAAGATGCTTTGAGCCCAGGACAATGAGCCAAAAGAAGACCTATTATGCATGCTGATGCTGATGCAAGCATGTTCGGATACCTTCAAAGCTCCTACTTCGGAGTGAAGGATGAGGAAGAAAACATAATTGTCCGAAATTATACGAAAGTCCTTTGTCGTTTCATGCAAGATAATTACTATACCAACAGCAACAACAACTTTATTGTAGGAATCAACTTAATTGCTGTTAACTGTTCCTCAGGTAGCAAAAGCTAATCTAGGCGGGATAGAAGAACAGCTGAGGGTTAGAATTTAACTTTTTGAAATAAATATTATTGCTTTAATAATTGAATTGAATTGGAGACCTAGAAGTTAAGGCCACTTAACACACAACCATGGGAAAGGAACTCTTCAACCTAGTCGACTGTATGTCAAGATTCTTTAACTGGACGAGGGCAGTCAGAGTAATCTCATAACTGAGGAAACTTTTCGAGAAGAATAAACCAAAACAGTTTCCACACAGTTGCTGAATGACAAGGCACTAAAATCCTTATTCTTTTAGGGGTCTCAACACTCAGCATTCAAGAATGAAATTGCAAGCCTAACTCACAAGGAGCAGTCACTCAAGCTGATCAAGAAAAAGCCCATGCCATTTTAAATATAGATCCCTTAATCGACGATCATAGAGTAAGAAGCGTTGGTGAGAGGCTGGAAAATTCTACCTTACCATTTGATGTTAAACACCTAATAATCTTACCAAGGTGTTTGCAAATAACGGAGCTGAGCATTGATCATTTTCATAAGAAGGTCAACATCAAGGAAAGCGGATGACGATGAATTAAATTCGTTGCTCTGGAATATGGTCAATGATGCAGTAGCCTCTCATATTTATTAATGCGTACATTGCTAACGCCAAAAGATGGCAAATCTCTCTGATAGTAGAGTGGAATCTACCCTACTCTTTTAATAATATAGAATGGATTGCTTTGGGTTGATCAGAGTTAAGGAAGAAAGAAAGGAACTGAAAAGATACTCAGTGATGCTCACTTGCGTGAGTTCTCGAGCAGGGGTCATCGCAACTGTTCAAGAAGTTCCACTGAATGAGTGGCCCCCTTGCAAGATAATGGAGACTTCAACAGTCTTCTCGGTTCAGGGAGGATAAAGCTTGGATCCAGAAACACTCTTGTTGCAGAACGATCTTCATGCAATCGCAAGTAAAGACTGGACTGACGTCTTGAACATTCACAGCCCCTCTAATCCCTTCATTCTTATTTACTATACAAAAAATGAAAAAATCTTAAGAATCCTGGCTCACAACTGAAACATCTTGTCGAGCGAAACCAGAGAACTCTTTTCATAGCCACCGCGGATCGCCTATCACCGCGACAGCAACCAATCCTGTTTTTAGGAAGGCACATCTTTATACTTACACGCTTGCAGTTGCACGGGCCATTACATTTCCAGCGACACCAACGTCTTTGGCTTGAATTGTTCTTTTTTCATCAAGAAGGTGTTACCTTGCCCAATGTCTGGCTTACTCTGCTGCATCTCCTGTCGCCGTTGCCCTGCCATCTACATCGACAAAACTGGGCGTTTATTCGCAAATAAGGGTAGATTTCCCGTGTCGCGTAATTTTTACGTGCGTACGTGCACAAAATTTACGTTCGCAAATAAAATAGAGGCAACGCATGAAAGGTCGCTCGTAAAACGTAAACATTGAACCTCGCTCAACTCCTTGCTTAAGCTCAGCCTTTTTATCTTGCCTCTATGTTATTTACGTGATTAGGATTTACGTGCTTTAACGTGCGTGGCTAAAAACGCGTCAGTGGAAATCAACCTTTATTATTTCCAAGAACGCAAGAATGACGGCTGCAAAGAATGGCTGCATGACTCGAAATATACTAGATCACCGGTTTTGGAAACCCAACAATAAGCGTAGTAAGAGAGGCTAACACTCGTGCACATTTTTAAAAAAATTGTTATTCTCCAGGCACTCAATGGCAATGAGAACTATGATTCCAGAAATATGAAACAGAGCAGTGTTATATTTTACCAAGGTGAAAACTGTAATGTTTTTCAGGCGTGGAAATTCCTTCGGAAAACAGGTGAGTTGAGGAGAAGCCTGACTTTGGTAAATGCATTATTTTCCAGGAAGAAACTAGGGAGTTCGTTTGTTCAGAGTGTGAGTGAAGAAGCTTATGGAAGTGTTTTGCAATGCGTGCATTCTAGACCTGCGTACGGTGAAACTGCGTTTGCTGCCATCCGTAGATTACTGGAGGGGGTATTGGCAAAAGAATTAGGACAAAATAATGCTTCTTTCCACGCAAGATGCAGGAAACGACTTGTAAATTGTGCTATGCTGAAATGTGCTGAAGCGAGATTCAAGAAAGCAGCTGCGTCACAAAATACCTCATTCCTTTCACATCCTCCTGGAAGGCCGTCCGTTGCTTCGCACACAGGCTGTTATTTCCTCTCCGCTTTCCATGGCTTAACAGAACAAACTTCAAGGCGGATTCCACGTTCATCCACAGCTTCCGTCAATAAGAAGTTGTTTCTTTTGCTAGTCACACGACGATAAGCAGGACGTTCATGCAATACAAATTGAGAACAGGAGAAAGGATCTTTAATGTAAAGAGCTTGGTGGGGACAATATCTTGCCCATCTATGCCGAGCGTAATTGATGTTCTACATGAGCTAGGCGTGTCAGTTGATTATGCTAGGATCTCAGTTTGCGCATGCTGTTCTGAGCACCTCCATTGAGCACAAAGAAAGAACACCCAACCTACTAATGATCATGAAACTTGTTTGTTCAAGATAAAAACAGGAGAAAGCAACTTTAATGTAAAGAGCTTGGTAGGGACAATATCTTGCGCATCTATGCAGAGCGTAGTAATTGATGTTCAACATGAGTTAGCCTTGTCAGTTGATTATGCTAGGATCTCAGTTTGCGCATGCTGTTCTGAGCACCTCCATTGAGCACAACATCTTTATACCTCCAAAACTCTGTAAGGGCCAGTTTAATTTTTTCAGTGTTGACAAATCTGATTTCTCAGGAGACACCCCCGAAGGAAAGAACACACTTTATGCAACCGCTATGGGTGTGTTCCAGCAAAAACCTACTAAGGATCATGAAACTTGTTTGTTCAAGATAAAATCGTCGACGCCAAGTTAAGTGTTTGGAGACCCATGAAAAAAGCAAATCTTAAGTCATGGCAGTCTGCTTGGCAAACAAAGAAAAACAAGACATCTAGTGGCGTCGCACCCGTAAAGGATCACGGGGCTCTCTTCGCACGCTTCTTAGTCGTCATTCTGTCAAGGCCTGATCTTGACATAAAGGAAACCATCAGTACCTTTAAGTTACCCGAGTATCCAAGGGTACTCTTCTTCTCTGATGGCAGTTTGCGAAACTGCGTTACCAAGAGCAAGCCGATGATCATCCTAGAAAGCCTTTTACCGGCCCAACAGCAACCACAAACGTCTACAGTACAACCTCACTCTGTAGATCCCTCCAGTAGGCAAGTGGTCATTATTCTTGCCATGACCGTCGTTCTGGCAATTGGAAAGCCACCGTGACTATATGGAAATTCGCGGAAGCTGAATTGCCTTTAAAAGTTATCTTGAGAGCGGAAGTGCATAAGTTGGTGATGGTGTTTCCTCCGTAGCTCTTCCGGACAACATTGCAGGGCTTGATGTCCAGACAAAGACCGAGCCTCTGCAGGTAGTCCGTAGTCAAGACGCAAGTGTCTGCTCCAGTATCAACCTTCATTGGGATGGAGCGGGTATCATTGATCTTGACTGTAGTGATAATCATCTCAGGGTTACTGCTAACAACATCCACTGTGTTCTCAGATGTAATGGTGTTGAGTACTACTGTAATTGGTTCAGAGTCCTCACTGCTGTCCCCACAATAATCTCTTTCTTCTTCGTCGTTTACCAGCAGGTAAATGTCCTGGCCTCTGTAATCTGGGTTTTGCGCGATCACTTTGACTTGTTTTAATCGTTAATCGTGGAGCGGGGGCATCTGATTTTTGTTTTCTTCTTACAGAGTGTACACTCCCAACTTGGTACCCGCGTGTAATGGCTTGCATTTGTGCCTTTGTGCTTTCCTCCGTTTTAGCTAGGTCATAGACTTGTTGAAAAGTGAAAGAGTTTCTTTTCGATATGGCGTCCTTCTTACCTTTGTCTGATCTCAGTCCGAATACCAACGTGTCCCAAAGGGTTTCCTCTTTGAATGCAGGGTCATAGCCGCTGTCGTCATTGGGTGTTCTGGCTTTAGTCAGAAGTTCTTCTAAGACATGTCTTCTCGTTTCAGGCATCGCAGCTGGTACCTTGATAAAATTTGACTGATCTGGGGTTTTGTGTATGCTTCAAATTTGTCGGAGATGGGTTCTCGTTGAGTTGGTCCTCGTCACTTGACCATGTAGCTTTATTATAAATCTCTAAGCCTTTATCGCCGGCCCAAAGCAGCAGTAATCTCGCCTTTTCATCCTCCGCTTTGTTTCCTAAGGGGCCGTCGAAGATGAGGTTGCATTTTTGTTTGAATATTCTAAACCTGTTGTGCAGGTCTCCGGGAGTCGTCCAGTCCATCGAGGAAGCCGTAAATTTTTGGCCATGGCTGACATTTGAAGTTAAGAAATGAAAACCAAATTCAATAGCGAAGTGAAGCTGTAGGTAAGGTTTGTTGACATCGCTAGGCTTGTGTTTGAACTTCAAGAGTAGTATGTAGAGTTGGCGGTAACGAACGGGTCTATCGAGTTGAATTCGAGCTGAATTGACTTGAAAGGTATCTGTATCCTGTATCCTGGGTAGAAAGTTGTGGGCCCAGGTTCTCGCGGCTGATACTATAACAAGAGGAATTCGCAATGCTGTCCTTGTCGCGACTGAAACTTTGGATCAAAGTTCCTGACTCCTAAGAAGAATCGTTGAAACCCTTCCAGACAAAAGAGGTTTTGTTCGCCGTCTGAACGTTTACATTTAGTCAGCTGTGTTCAAAAACCCCGTTGATAAGCTATGCCTTATGGTTAAAGGAGGCTGTTCCAGAAAAGGAAACATGGACACTTAAGACATGAGGACATTTAATTGACATTTTTTAGGCTATCATTAGCTTGCATAGTTTACTATTCCTGTGATCTTTTTAGGTCTGTTTGCATATTGGTGAATCGTAAGTGATTCAGTTAGGGGCCGGCATTTTGTATCTAACGCCTAAAGAACAGTATAGTAAGTAATCAGCTCCTCTAGGAATCTCGCGTGCGTTTAGCTGATGAATAGAGTTTTTTGCTTTGAGCCGCCTTAAATGCATTTTCAGCATAGTTTTATTTCAACGTTGTTTTTACGAGTAGACCACTTCATGTATTTTACCTGTACAGAGTATCTCGAGCATTTACGACCAGGGCCGGGTTGTTCGAAGCTGGGTTAAGATAACCCAGGGTTAGTGCGAAATTTGAATTCAGATATGAAGGCTTAAGAGGTAAATTCAGTTTTATTCTTTTTGTCAACAAGTTGATGATTGGATGGTCTTAAAAATAACAGAGAAATTTATCCGAGAAAATGCTTTTCAACAAAAGAAAAAGAAACCCGGGTTAAATTTAACACTGCGTTAAGCGCTAATCGGCCTTCGAACCACTGGGCTCAGAAGTTTTGCGCCAAAACAGTAAAAGTTTCTTTTATTTTTAGGGTTGCATGACTAGTGTGTCAGTCAGAAAAATTTACTTGGTGGCCAGAAAGTGGTCCCTGAAGACCTTTAGTAGAGGCCAATTGTTTTAGGATGGCTGCCTTTCAGTTACGAAAAATTTAAATGTCTGTAACTTGAATGGAATAACAGGAAAGACTGTCAAAATTAATCTTTATGTTTGGTTTTAGGGTTATAGTTTCATTTGTTAAGAAGTTTGGGCATTTGAATAGGCCATTTGCCCGATGACGTCTTTTTACTACCAAGACTAGAATTCTAAAACAAAAATTAACAAAATAAAAAAGTTGACGTTTCGATGGCTTCATGTCATCATTATCAAAAGAAATTAACATGATTCGTCGTACTATTTATAGAAAAAGAAAGTGCATGTTAATGTAAGAGTGAAAATCTTTATCAACGACTAGAAATCAGTTCGTTTTTTCTTTCATATTTTTTGTACTATGGCAGTAGCAGTAAAATGAACCCATCATGCATTGGCCCATTCTGGCAAAACATGAAAGTGAGGCTATCGAGAGTAGTAAAGGGGGTCACTACGGGCTCGACCAATCAGAAAGCCGGATATAGGTCACGTGACCCAAATGGACCAATCAGCGTGCAGAACGAGATCATGTGACCTGTCAATCAAATCTAGCTGTCAAATTCATGTCAAATGACGTCATAGGGGTCATGACGTCATAGGGGTGATGACGTGTTGT
>BOPM01000645.1:65902-85405 GCA_022179025.1 Porites australiensis
GTGTTCCAACGAGACGTATAAAAAAGGCGCGTGCCTCGGGGGAACGTATCACATCATGTGGGGAGGTAGTCTGACGCGGTACCAGCCACCACCCCTGCCACGGCAGGATGGACGAGGACTTCGAGAGGATCTCTTTCGTTGGGGCGGCCCGATTCTGGCCACGGCCATCCGAGCCGGGGCACGGGTGGGCGCCCAAGGGCAGTCGTGGGAGAAGGTGGCACGGGCGGCTGGCCAAGAGATAAAAAGAGGGTTGAAACGCAAGGCTCTCCCCATTGCGGCCATCGCTGCCAAGAGATCGGCTAAGAAAGGGGTTCGGAACACGGTCGGACGCATTCGCGACGTGCTAGGTGTGTAAGAGAGGATGCGTCCACGACGGTTGGTGGTGCAATCCCGGCCTCGCTATCAACGGAGCGTGCCCTCGCCGTTTGGGCGACAACGAGGAGGATGGATTAGTGCCAGCGTGCCCAAACCGCCAGGGTACGACTTGACCAAATGGTTGTTGGCCCGACAACGTCGAGGTCAGCGCGGCGGATGGATCGATGCCAGCGTGCCCAAGCCACCAGGGTACGACCTGGCCCGATGGTTGTCGGCCCGTCGACGTCGCGCTCAGCGCGGAGGGGTCTATTCCCGCATCATCGAGGCGTTCCCCAGGAAGAGGGACTATCAGTCGGCCTTTATGAGACGTATAAAACGGCGACGCCGCTGAGGTGGAGACGCACTCGTCGTTGTCCTCGTCATCATGAGCAGTCTCGACCTTTTCTCGGTCCCCTCGACCGACTACAGGTTGCAGGGCTACAAAATGGTACCCTACCACAAATTGAGTGCTAGCATCACCCCGATGAAGTTCTCGGTGCAGGCCTTGGAAGATTACGTGGATTTGAATCGCAGTTATTTCATCGTCGACTTGCGTTTGTCCACGGCGGGTCAGAACGGTATCGTGGACGATGAGAATGCGGCCTCGGATGCCAACAACACCAAGTTCACGTACGCCGTCAACAACCTGG
The DNA here is from genome assembly GCA_022179025.1 of Porites australiensis. Taxonomy (NCBI): domain Eukaryota; kingdom Metazoa; phylum Cnidaria; class Anthozoa; order Scleractinia; family Poritidae; genus Porites; species Porites australiensis. Next base: position 66,907 of record BOPM01000645.1, read on the forward strand.
CCCACACCATCTTCAAGCAGATCAACGTGCGGTTCAATGGCACCCTGATGACCGAACAGACCGACACCTACGCCTACTCGGCCTTTCTCCAGACCCTGCTCAACTACAGCCAGGACGATGGGGAGACGTTGCTGGCCCCTCAAGGTTGGGTCAATTTCTTGAACGTGACCCCGACGCTGGCCGCCGCGGGCGTCAACGACGACATCAGTACCACAGCGGGCTGGGCTCACAATAACCCTAACCCGCTCAAGACCCTGACGGACCCTTTCCATGGCAACAACGTGGTCCGGATGATCATGCGGCCGTACCTACCCATGTTCCACACGGGGAAGATCATGGTGCCCGGGGTGGAAATGAATTTTGAGTTTCACTTCCACAGTCCCGATTTCTACACCTTTGCGACCCTGACCAGTGGCACCGGTCGCAAAAGCTACGTTCGGTTGCGAGAAGAAGATGTGGACATCACCTTGCATTTGTGCCGATTGAATCTCAACCCGGATAACTACGGGTCCCTGGAACGGGAACGCAAGCTCAAAGAGGCAGTGGTCAAGTACCCGGTGGTGAGTGACCAGATTCGCACGTTCTCGTTCAACGGGGCCACTACTGTGTGGATGGAAGATAACCTCTTCCTGGGGAGGGTCCCCCAGCGCATGATCGTGGGGATCTTGGACAGCACGGCGTTCAATGGGACCAAAGAAAAGTACCCGTTTTCTTTCCAGAGCAAAGGGGTGACGTCCATTCGACAGTTTATCGAGGGAGAAGAGTACCCGTACGTCACCCTGGAATTCGCCGGGAATAATACCCTGAAAGATTGGGAAGGCTATCGTCGCTTCTTGGAAGCCGCCGGGGCCGTGGCCAAACATCGCGAGTTTATGGTCAAACCGGACGAGTGGGGGCACAACAAGAATTGTACCCTGTACATGTGGAACAACGTGCCCAGTGGGAACGCCGATAGCCTCAAACTCAATCCCAAGCAGACCGGCAACGTACGGCTGGAAATCAAGTTCCGAGCAGCCCTGAACGCCAACATCACCATCATGGTGTGGGGCGAATTTGAAAGCGTCATTTACATCGATCACCTGGGCGCCGTGACGTATGATAACAAAGTGTAAAGGGTCCCATGGACGTAGTTGAACCATGGAACTGGTGGCGTTGAGTGATGGTCAATTGAGAGCCTTGGCGCTCTCCGACCCCGAGTTGAAGCGCGTGTTCCAAGGCGTCTATCCCTCCGATCGATTGCCCGCGCACCCGCCCAAGACCACCCGAGGCGCTTACATCGTCAACACGGACCCGGACGGCGACCCGGGCCAGCATTGGTTGGCTCTCTGGACGGACCAGGGGGTGTGCGAAGTGATGGACAGTTACGGGTTGCCGTTGACCGTCTACGTGGCCCCGGGCTTGCACGAGTGGATCACGAAGCATTGGAAGTACGTGGTGCGTAGCGACAGGACGCTGCAAGCCTACGACAGTATGGCCTGTGGACACTATACCTTTACCTACCTGCAAGACCGCGTGCGTGGACGGACCTTGCTGGAGTATGTGGAAAGTTTTCGAGACGGCGATTACGTGTGGAACGATCATCGCGTGGGGGAACGCGTCCGGGCTTGGATCCAGACCAAACTGGACGAAGCGGCCATGGACGAACCCGATGGACCGGACACCCAACGCTGTCTCTCTCGACGTTGTTTTTTGTCTTCATTAAACGAGTCTTAACGCTTGATCGAGGTGTGTTTTGTGTGTCCCACAAGGGAAAGACGACGACCAGGGACGGGTATATCAAGGGGACGAGGGGAGGAAGGGAATGGGTGCGGGGGGCCTCCGCGCGAGCGGTCGGTCCGATTCCCCAAGGGTTCTCTCCCGACCGGTGGTGGGCACGTCCGGTGTTCTCTACAAAATAGTGCTACCCTGGGACTGAGTTGACCGAGTCTGGCCGCGGGGGTGCCCCGTACTCAATCAAGGGGCCCTTAGCTCAGGGGGTAGAGCAGCGGCTTTGCAAGCCGTAGGTGATCGGTTCGAGTCCGATAGGGTCCACGCCACGTCGTCGCGGGCGCTCCATAAAACACCGGTGCGCTCGCGGCGACGTGATTTTTTTTGGGTGAGAACATGATCACGCGCCAAGATAAGCAACGTGTCCTGGAAGCCTTGGACGAACGTCTGTGGATGGAACTGTTGCTGAACCCTGTGGACGCGTTGTGCAACACCTGGGATTATGGCCACTATCGCACCTTTCGTCGATTGGTGTGGGCCAGCGATTGGCCAGGGTTGGCTCGGGCGTTGGACGCGTGCCCGGAAACCGCCGTGGTCGAGTCCATGCGGACCCTGATAAAAGAGGCCTCGCCGCGATTGTACGCCATGGTGACATCATGATTCGTCATCCCTGCAACACACTGGTGGGCGGCCCGTCGGGGTGTGGGAAATCGACGTGGACGCGCGGGTTGTTACGCCATGCCGACGAACTGATGCACCCACCGCCTCGGGTCAAACATTATTGTTACGGGGCCTGGCAACCGGCCTTTGACGAGATGAAACAAGAGAAGGTGCAGTTTCACGAAGGATTGCCCACCTCGGAGGAATTGGACCAATGGTTCGGTCCCACGCAAGGGGGACTCTTGGTCTTGGACGATCTCATGGACGAAGGCGCCAACGACAAACGCGTGTTGGATCTCTTTTCCAAGCACTCGCATCATCGGAACATTAGCGTCCTGTTCTTATGCCAGGATCTCTTCCCGCCCGGGAAATTCGCCAAGACCATTTCGCGCAATGCCCATTACATCGTGGCGTTCAAGAACCCGCGGGATCAAGTGGGCATGCGCACGTTGACCCTGCAAGCCTTTCCCAACGACTGGTCGCACGTGATGAACATCTTTCGCGAATGCACCCAACGCCCGTTTGGCTATTTAATGCTGGACCTGCATCCCGCGTCAGACGATCGGTACCGTCTCTTCACCAACGTGTTACCGGAGGAAGGACCGACGGAGACCTATGAACGCCAAACATGAGTCGACGGACCACACCCTCGTCCGACGAGTTTCGGGACGATCTGGATTTCGACGTCTTGACCTGGGAGAATGAACTGGCTCGAGAACAGGCGCGACAAGCGCGGAGACGCCAAGGAGGTCGGCAACGGGGCTTATCGGAACGTCTGGAAGAGTACACCACGCCTTTGTCCGGGGTAGGCGTCGGACGGTCCCCCCTCGTCACGCCGACGGGGGTACGGGATGCCTTGCAACGGGCCATGGACCTCTCGGGGATTCCCACAGCCCCGCCGGCCGGGGTAGGCGTCGCGCCCAATCTGGCGTCGCCGAGTGCAGACATGCCCAGCGTGGCGGCCATCCGGACCGCGGCCCGGGACTTGCCGTCCCCCACGTTTAGTCCCCGACAAATTGGCGTCATGGAACGGATTCTTCGAAACGAGGTACCCGAAGATCAAATCGATGCCCTGTTGGACTCGGTGGGGCTCGACCCCAACCGATTGGCCGATTACATGGCCGAACGCCCCCCGACGCCCGTACGCTCCCCGACGCCCGCGCTCACAACCCAACAAATCGATGTCATGGAACGGATTGCCCGAGGGAATTTTCGTCCCGGGCAGATCGAGGATGGCCGCGGGTCTCACCAAGGACCAATTACGCGACTATGTCATCCACCGTCCCGCGACCCCCCGGACCCCTTCACCCCCCCGACCCCGAGGCCGAGGCCGAGGTCGGGGCCGAGGTCGAGGTCGGGGCGGGGTGCCACCTGGAGGGGGTGGTGGGGGCGACGACGATGGAGGCCCGCCTGGGGGTGGGGGCGGCGGCGGCGGCGGCGGCGGTGGCGGGGGCCGTCGTGGCCGCGGCACCCCCCCTCGACGACGAGCGCGCATGAATCAAGACGAATTGCGACGACAGATGGACCTGTTGGCCGAAGATGCCCGTCAACGGTCCGTGGGGCGCCGCATTGCCGGCATCACGCATACCAATACCGTCACCACCGTCTACAAGGATGGAGGAGAACCCGAAGTCTATCGCACGTCCTCGCGGTTGTCCACCCCCAACACGGTATAAAAAAGGCACGGAGACGTCCTGGGACGACCAAACGTCCAGATGCCACGACGGAAACGTCGCCCCCGTCGACGACGACGATCGCAACGAGGCGGCGTGTCGCCGGCCCTCATCACGGGGATTTTCAAGACGGCGCATAAGACCACCCAAGCCATGGGGGAGCGTCAACCGAAAAAAGCCGAGAAGATCAGTCAAAAACGACGAGCCGAGGTGGCGAGTGGCAAGCACAAAAAGTACGCGGGGGAATCGTTCAACTGCCCCTTCATGTGACGCTATAAAAGGGGACCAGGAGGGGGACGCTCTATCACACGGCACCATGGTTCGACGCCGCCGACGACGAGTCAGCTATCGACGCAAACGCCGTCGCCGATCCTACCAACGAGGAGAAGGGCTGCTTTCCTTTCTCGTGCCTCTCGCCGTGGCCGGGGCCAAGATCCTTGGCCTGTGAAGAAAAGCCTATAAAACAGAGTTCGTGCCCGATCCCGTTCCATTGGCACCATGGTCCGACGCGGACGACGACGACGACGAGGAGGGACGATCTTCTACACACCCCCCAGGTGGCCCTCGAGACGACCCTGGCAACGAGGCGAAGGGGTGCTCTCCCTTCTCATGCCTCTCGTCAAAGTGGGTGCCAAGGCCATTGCGACCGGGGCGTTGAGTGGCGCGGCCGGCTGGGGGGTCAAGAAAGCCTTGGGGGCCGTCACGCGCAAGAAACGCGTGGGAAAAATCTCTTGGGCGCAGGCGCAGGCCAACCAGCGCCTGGTTCGCAACATGATCAACCGATGGGCGAAGCAGCCCGGGGTCCAGTAACCCTATAAAGACTCCCTGGACCGTCGACCGTAGGAGGACATCATGGTGCGACGCTTACAACGACAACTGCCGTTTTTGCGGAGCGTGTTGCGCGAAGCCGACCAGCAGGTGCGACGGGAACGATTGCAGCACGCCAATGCCGATCAAGTCAATGCCATCAGTGAATTGGTGATGAACACCTTGAAAGGGAATGTGGCCGTCCCGCCTCGACTCTTGGATCAGTTGCGTCCGCACAAGCAAGCCTTGCGCGACATGGCGCGTCGCAAACATTCCATAAAACGGCGACGGCAGGTCATGATGAGTCAAACCGGGGCGGGCGTGTGGCACGCCTTGGATCGCGTGTGTCGTTGCCTGTCAGGATGAGTCACGGGCCGTACCAGAAAAAGTACCTGGTGTCCCCGGCGGACATGGAGCGGTTGGTGGACCAATACAAAGGCACGTTGATGGAGAATTCGCGGTTGAACCATGCCGCGCGGTTGGCGGCCAAACAACACGTCTTGCTGGCCTCCCCCGAGATCCCGCCGGCCACCAAGAAGATCCGCGTGAAAGCCCTGGGACCCGCGGTACGTCGAGCCACCAGACGCGTGCGGACCATGTCGTTGCCAGGGGCCGGAGGGGCGGCGGCGGGGGCCGACGACGAGGACGAGTTTGCCCAAGGGCCCATGGAGACCTTCTTGAAAACGCTTATAAAAAGCAGCACGCCCAAGGCCACACCCAAAGGCAAGCCGAAAGTCCCACCCAAGCCGAAGTTCTTGACCAAAACGCCCAAGACCCCCATTTCGGTGCCGTTACCGGACGACGATTGGGAAGAGGAATTGGCGGAACCCATTCCCAGTACGTCCAAGAGCAAAGGGAGTGCCACGTTGAGCAAAGGCAAGTCGCCTCTCTCGGTCTCGAGACCCCCCTTGACCGTCAAGAAACCCAGTCGATTTGGACAGGCGGCCAAAGAGGGCAAGAAACTGGCCAAGGAAGTATTCAAGTTGAAACGACAACCCGGCTGGAGTGAGTGGGGAGAAAAGGTGCAGCGGAAACTGCATGGCAAGGACTACTAGACGCCGCCGCCGCCGCCCCCGCGCGTCGCGCCGGCGTCGCATGGTCGGTCGGGGCTTGGACGTGCAAAAATGGTTGGCCAAGACGGGGATCGAATTTCATTGGCCCGGGTACCAATACATGGGCCCAGGCACCCATTTGGAGACACGTCTGAAGCGCGGGGATCCCGGCATCAACCGATTAGACCGCATTGCCAAACAACACGACATTGATTATTCTCGCGCGCGCTCGCATCAGGATAAGTGGAACGCCGACGACAAGATGATACGCGCCATCACGAACCTCCCGGGGAAAAAGACCTGGACCGAAGCCTTCGTCAAAAAAATCATGCAAGCCAAACGCAAATTGAAACTGTAACGTGTTTATTGAGGCAAAGACTTACATTGTGGTTGATCTAAAGTAGAGTTCTAGTGACCAAAAAAAATAAAGGTGTTTTTGTCAGTGTACGGTTTACATCTCAGTATTTTTTTGGGTTCATGGCGTCCTACTTGAACATTGTTTTTTACAACACATCACACTTGTCCCTAGTTCCCGTCCTTGGCTCCTTGGGAGCATCCCTCGGTACAGTCGCTCCAGTTCACGGGTTCCGACCATTCGGCGGGCATCATCACGTACATGACCTCGGTGGGGGCCAAACCCACATCTTTCTTGGTGGGGCATTCACGCAACAGGGCTTGACATTCGTCACACCGTCCGTAGACTTTAAACACGGGTCGTTCACAAAGGGCGTCGTCGGGCACGATCTCGGCTTCAGCTAATAAGATCTTCAAGAAATCGAAGGCAGGGTGGATCTTCACGGCCGTCGGTAAAGGCAGCATCTCCTTGGTGAGACCACAACAAATCATCGCCCGTAATTCGATGGGTTCCGGGGGCGGCAGGGTCTGGGTCTGGGGGTCCCATTTCGTGAGGTACGTGAAGATGCCCAACAGTCTCTTGCTCACTCGATCGGAATTGCCCGTAGTCATACATCGGAGCAGCGCCGGGAGTTCCTTGCTCAACAGGGTAAAACACCACGAGGCAGGGGAGGGCAAGGAATGGTGGGAAAACATCCGATACATCCACTCGCATTGTTCCTGGGATTCGCTCTCGATGCGAACGCCATCTGTAAAAAACAAAAAAGTTCAGTCCGAGTCGGGCGTCACGGTTCGACCCACCCCATAGTAATGACAATCGCACACCCACCCTTCGTTCTGGAAACACTCGGCATGCATCATGATGGGGCGAGGCCCTCCACGTTCTCGCTTGGTCAAAAACGAATGCACGTTGGTCGGTTCCAAAGGCACGCCCACCATGACAAAGACCGAGACGAGTAACCATAGGCAATGACAAGGGGCTCGCGGCCAGGTGTGCGCGTGGCGTTGAGGGGTAAGTTGAATAACGCGTTCCAACGTACCTCGGGCAACGTCCGCGCCTTGGTGAATGGAACAATAACATCTTGCCTCGTTGCCAACAATCTTCAAAGGGGACGCCATGAGAAAGTTAGCCGGTGTCTTAGGAACTGGAACCAAACATGAACAACCAAGTGACCTTTGGCAGTGAAAATGCAACGGGCTTTCCCCGGCTCTCTATATACCCACCTCGGACCTCGGTCCCGGGCTCTCTCGACCCACCCTCAACAGAGGGGGGATGGGGGGGTATCCCCCCCTCTTTTTGGGGGTGGTTAGAGGGGGGTCCCATTCATGAGACCCCTCTTCCCACACCATAAAAGGACCTCTGTCTGCCAGTCGACTCCAAACGCAATCTTCATGCAGTCTTACATGATATGGTGTGGCCTTTTACTGTGGAGTCTTGTCTTCTGTGCGCGAGGGAACTGGTCCGAGCCGTCATCCGTACCCCCTGTTGCCACGTGCTGGTCCATAAAACCTGTTTGTACGCCGCCTTGGCCATCACTCCGTCCCGTCCGACCCCCACGTGCCCTCACTGTCGACAAGTGTTGGGTCTGGCCCATTTTCGACGCTTGTGTTGGCGTTTGTCAGGTAAGTGGAGTCCATGGTTTGAATGTCCCCTTGCCCCTGTGTCCCCCTCACGCTCATTCTCACCATGGGGTTTACTTACAGAGCATGGATCCACCACCACCGTCTTCCGCTGGTCCTCCCGACAACCACGACGAACGGGTAAGTGGAACCCATCGGTTGAATTCTCCCGCGCCCCTTGCCTCCCTAGCTCATTCTTCCTTTGTTCGTTCCACTTAGGGGCCACCACGACCACCACCACCACCACGATCGTCACCACGCCGCGACGCCAGGCCATCGCAGGTAACTATGGTTTTTTTTTGTTCACCCACGGGGGGAACCGACTTGGGCCGTGATGTGAAACTGAGCCCACCCCCGGTTTGGTCGAAGACAAACCGGGACAAGTCAGTCCCTCTCCGTTCTTTCTCGACTCAATGGGATGTCTTGTGTGATGGAGACCTTGTACTCCACAGGATCCGACACCTCATTTTTTCCCTCCGTCTCGCTTTGCTGAATTTTTTTTGGGTCGTCTTCCAGTAGGACTGTGATACCTGGCAGCAGGTGGAGTCCACGTTGCCCCCTTACCCCTTTTCCCTTACGGGCAGGTTTTCTGGTTGGCACCTGTTTTAGAAGCTGTCTCTGTTTTTTTGGTATTTTTTTGTTCTGGCCGGTTTTTTCTCATAGGAGGAGCAGGTTTTCGCTATTGAACTTTCTTGGCTGTCCTCATCCACTCTTTTCTTCGTGCTGGACAATCACGTCTTTCGTTTTGCGCCACTTGGGAAAAGGGTCTCCTTTCTTGATCGTCTCCTAGCTTGGTGATCTGGAGGTCTTTGGCGATTCTTCTCTGGATGGGAGGAAGGTCTTCTCCTCTGTTTGGACCGTTTGCCTTTGTCTTTGCTTTTTTTCAGCCCTCCGCGGTTTCCTGGAACGTTGGACGTGGCCCTCTGGGACCATGAAGGTCCAACAGCTCGGACTCGGACCTTATCGAGGGAGTTAGGGTGCATTCCTTGCCCAGAATCCAGTGACAGCAAGACCACCGAGACAGACCTTACTGGCCGACCTTGGACAGGACGCCGCCTGTGGGTTCACGTGGGTTGCCGAGGGGTGCATTTCCTTGAGGCCGGGGAAGAACGAGTGTTGTCAGACCCACCTACCTGAGCAAGCAGTTCTGACGCCGGGCAAGAACGCACCGACCTACTTGAGCAAGCAGTGTTGATGCTGGGAAAGAACAGAGCCACCTGACAAGCATGGTTACTCCAGACATCCACTGGAGTGTTCACTTGGATCTGGTAACAGGGCCACCTGAAACCACGGACGACGATGAAATCCAAGGCCTTTGGAAGATGCTGTTGGATAGCTTAGAGGATCATTTTGACGAGGCTGTTGGAGAAGCCATTGGAGCCAAAATCCTTGCAGTTCTCCCTGTGGGACCACACCCTTGTTGCCCTGCTGAAAGTCATTCGCCGAGCAGAAGTCGTCCAGGTTCGAGGTGTTGAAGGGCTGGAGTTGGCTTTCCATTGCGGTAGCCATGGTGCCTAGAGAAGTGGTTTCGTCTGACAGACCTCGTGGTGGATCACCACCACAGAGGATAGATTCTCTGTCGTCGGCGATGACCCTCCGGGAATGCGTGTGTGAAAATGGGACGCGTGTGTGAACCAGATGGATGTAGTATTGCAAACAGTGACAGGTCCCCAACTCTACCTCACAGCCTGGCCAAGTGGACTTGACATTAACACCCTGTCTCGTGTTGGAAACTCCATCGCGGACGGCCTTGGAAGCTGTCTTTGGCCTGTGGTGCTGTTGCCTGACTGTGTGGAGTCGTCGGTGCTTTCCTCACCAAGACACATCCTGTTGATTGGCTTCTTTGGTGACTTTTTTTGGGGAGAACCTCCATTCTCCAGGCCGTCTGGATCCATCCCTGATGAATCCTCGAGCACGTGACGATTGTGCGAAACATCGGCTTCTGTGGAGTACTTCTTGCATGGTTGCCTGAGCAAGTCGTCTGTTTGTGCGCTCTCGTTTATGTTTCCATAGCTTGTCCTGAGGGAAGAAATGGAAGTGGTCGGGTCACACCCACACAGAGAGAGACGAGTCGAACGCGTTGTGTTTGGGGGAACACTGTGGTCCCAGAACTCCCTTCTCCTCCACAACGAGCAAGACCTTTCCATAACCATTCCATACAGACCCAAGCAAGTCCATTCCACCTTTCGAGGGGTGTCCACATCACCTTGGGTTTTTTGGGTGGACCATCTGTTCCAGCCTTTCTTCATCATCGTTTGGTGTATGGACTGCTTGTTCTGCCGATTCCCTGGTCCAAAACCCGTTGTTCCGTCACTGGCACAGGAAGCCATCGCGTTTCACTGCCACAGGGTTCCTGATTCATTCCAGTTGCCCCATTGCGATGGATTCGTGGAAGTTCGAGATCCATTGGACTTGGTCAGAGCTCCATTGGTTTGATTGTTCGATATCGGGCGTGTTTTCTTCTGGAAGGAGAGAGGTCTTGGGAGATTTTCCTGGGCTTTGCAAGATCCTGCACGAAACCCGTCGTGCATACCTGTCTTTTTTTCCCTACTTTTGTAGGTACAGGTTTGTCTTGGCTGTACTGCATGTGGATGATGGAAGCTATTGGTCGACGATGGTCTCTGATTGTTCACTGTTGGGCGGCCGGGATCTGATTCTTCACGATGGATCTGCCGAGAGCTGATTCTTCAATGTTGGTCTGCCGGATGATAGTGATTCTTTCAATGTCAGTCAGCCGTGGGTTACTGTGACAAGAAAAGAGTCCGATTTGCTGTCAAGACCTCTGGTCTCAGCCCTCAAGCTCTGAGATGGACGATCTCCATTCCTTATCATCAGCAGCATGTTTTTTGGCTTGGAGTTCACAGTTGGAGTGCATGGGCAAGTTGGAGTGCATGGATGAGTGGTTTGGACTTCCCCGTTCGAGGCCTCTCTCTCTGAGACGCTCTGGTCATGACGCTGGTTTCGTCGGTGGAAGGGATCGATCGTACAACCCTCTGCTTCTTTGGATTTGAGGACACTTTTTCTGTTGGGTGTCGCTGCTTGTCTCGGTCCACTCTTTGGCGGTGATATCAGGTGAGGCTCACTGGGACTTGGTAAGGGTCCCGAGTGAACTTGAGAGGCTGGAGAGCTTAACCTGACTCTGGTCAGCTTGTTGAGATATGGACTCAGATCGGCTGGCCGAGGTGTCTCACGGCGACACTCGTGTTCAAGGTGGGTTTCTCCTAACGGATGTTCAAGGTAGGTTTCTCCTAACTGACGTTTTATCCCTGGGAATTGAACTGGCAGGCGCTTAGGTGTGTAGGCTGCTGCTAGTCTGGGCATGGACGGGAGTGGATTGTAGCTGGGAAATGCTGAGTCTGCCCTTCCACCGTCACCTGCACTAAGACGTTCCTGGGGAAAGGTCCTGGTCTGCCACAAGGGTCTTGGTGGTGTGTTCTGCGTGTCAGGTCCTGATGTTTGTCAACCGAAAGGGCTGGTCTACCAGCTGGAGAATCTTTGGGTGCAATTGGCCCTCTCAGTCATTCCTGGTTGGACTACCCCCAGTGGTGCTGTGAGTCCCTCTTCAACCCTCCTTGGTCTAATCTCTTCCCCCTCTTGTCCCCAAGTGGTGCCCCACCTAGTCTGCGTCCTGTTTCCCTACCCCATTCACCTTCCTCCATCTTGCTCCCCCCCTCTCTCCCCATCTTTTTTTTGTCCCTTCACACCCTCTAGGCTTTCCTCTTAGGGTTCCTTCTCACTTGTCTCCATCTGTCGTTCCATCCACTGATGCATTGTCTTTTTCTCAGGGACTAACTTGTCTCGGTTTGTTTTTTCTCAAACCTTTCAGGGCACCTCCAGCGAGTCGACCCCGGACAGCGACGAATACAACAGTCGACGCCAATTGCAGTGCGACGAACGTCTGCCGACCACCAGCACCAGCAGCGACGACGAAGCGTGTCTGCAAGCATTGCAAGCCGCCGAAGGGCAATCCGGGGGCGGGCTGCAGTTCCAGCTCACGCCCTACACCGTCCGTCACCGCCCCTCGTTCGGCGTCACCTGGCAAACGTTCCGGGGACGCTTGCAGGGCCAACCCAGCTCGGGCGACGCCTCGGAGGAAGTGATTCGCGCCCTGGGGCAAGCCATCCGAGACCAATCGCGGCCATGGCACGACGACGATTATTTGCAGATCTACCTGGGATCCAACCGCTTGGCCAATAATTTTACCAGTGCCCGCGTGCGGGTGCGAGATTGGCGCCACACGCAAGGGCCCGCACGGCATTTGCTCGAGCAGATGACGGCCCTCTTGAACTCGAACGAGAACTTTGCCGTGGACGATACCTTCGTGGTGGACTTGACCTACGTGCGGCCCCCGCGCGGCACGGGCCGTCGTAAACTCGGGTCCGACGCCTTTGCCAATATGGTCAAGAGCAAACATAGTTGTATCGAGATCACCAACAAGGACGATCTCTGCTGCGCACGAGCCCTGGTGACGGCCAGAGCCTACCAACACAAAGATCAAAGTGCCCTCCACCTGAGCGAGTACACGACCCTCCGGCACGGGGGAGCCCTCCAAACGACCAAAGCCCGCGAGTTGCATCGATTGGCCAAAGTGCCCGAAGGGCCTTGCGGGTTGCCCGAAATACGCGAGTTCGAAAAAGTGTTGCCCGAGTACCAACTCATCGTGGTCTCGGCCGATCACGGGAATGCCATCGTGCATTGCGGCCCGACCGCCCTGCACCCACTCATCCTCTTGGCCCACCAAGGCCATTACGACGTCATCACCAAATTGAACGCCTACTTTGGCGTGGTCTATTTTTGCTTGCGGTGCCGCAAAGGGTACAACACCAAGGACTATCGGCATCATCGATGTCCCGGGTTCAAGTGTTATTGCTGCCAACAAACGGACTGCTCGGACTTTGCCACCCACCCTGCCCGAGACGCCGCCACCGAACTGTGTCCCCATTGCCATCGCCGTTTCTTTGGCCCTCGGTGCCTCGAACTGCACACCATCCGGTCTCCCAGCGGCGCCAGGGTCCACCCGCTGACCTTCGACAACGTGTGTGCCCAACTACGGTGCTGCGGGCATTGCGGACGCACCTTCCAGAGCTACCAGGCCTTTCTCAGTCACCTGTGCGGCTATCAACCGTGCTACAATTGCGGGCTCACGGTGGACGTGTGGGACCACCAATGTTTCATCCAGGCCATCCCCTTACGTCGAGGCCCCAAACGCAAACACCCCAGTACTGCCACCCAGCCGGGACCCGAGGAACAGGCCATCGTCAAAATCTTTTTCGATTGCGAGTGCATGCAGGAAGGCGGGGAGGCGCATCGCGTGAACCTGGTGTGCGCCGAGACCAGTCTGGACGATCAACGCTACCAGTTTCCGTCCATGCAAGAGTTCATGGCCTGGGTGTGGCACCTGAGAGTGACGGACCCCGGACGCCGCCCGTTCGTGGTGATCGCGCATAATTTCCAAGGGTACGACGGGTACCTGTTGCTCGAGGAACTGTACAAGCAAGCGGTGGTGCCTTCGCAGATCGTCAACGGGGCCAAACTCCTGAGCGTCGCCATTCCCGGGGGCATCAAATTCATCGACAGTCTGAACTTTTTTCCCATGGCCCTGGCCTCGTTTCCCCAGACCTTCGGCTTGCAGGAAGAAGCCAAGGGGTTCTTTCCCCACTTCTTTAACATCCCCACCTTGCAGCAGTACGTGGGGGCCATGCCGGCCCGAGAGTATTACGATCCCGACGGCATGAAACCGGCCCGTCGCGCCGAGTTCGACCGATGGTACGCGGAGCAAGTGGCGTCCCATCGCGTGTTCAACCTGCAAGTCGAACTGTTAAAATACTGCCAGTCCGACGTCCGGATCCTGAAACAGGCGTGTACCCTCTTCGAGCGCGAATTCAGGGGTATTTGCGGGTTCGACCCCTTCGAACAATGTATCACCATCGCCTCGGCGTGCAACGTGGCCTACCGTCAGCATTGGATGCGGCCCCGAACCCTGGCCGTCGAACCCCTGCACGGCTGGCATCCACAGATCCGTCAATCGAGAGCCGCCTTGGAATGGTTGTACCACCTAGAACGCATCCTGCCCCCACCCACGGACGGGGAACCGCGCCTACGCCACAGTCGGAACGGAGGCGAAGTGCTGTTCCGGATCGGCGAGCATCGCTACCACGCGGACGGCTACGATCCGCGCACCGGGTTCGTGTACGAATTCTACGGTTGTTTCTACCACGGGTGCCCCGAATGTTTTCCCCAACGACACCAGCGGCACGCCAAACTCGACGGGGCCACGCCCCACGAACTGTACACGCGCACGGTCCAACGGGCCGAACACATTCGTCAAGGCGGTCACGTGATGGTCGAAAAGTGGGAGTGCGAGTGGGACGCCCAAAAGAGGGAGGATCCCGAGTTGCGCCTGTGGGCCGACACCCTGGATCTGGTGACGCCCCTGGATCCCCGCGACGCTTTTTTCGGCGGACGGACCGAAGCCGTGCGAGCCCACTGTCAGGCCCAGCCGGACCAACACATCTTCTACGACGATTTCACGTCCCTGTACCCGTGGGTCAATAAGAATTGCAAATACCCCGTGGGTCATCCCGTCATTCACACGCAGTTCACCTGCCAGACCCCCGAAGACTGGGACCGACTGGTGCGCCATCAATCGTACGGGTTGGTCCAATGCCGCATCCTGCCGCCTCACTACCTGTTTCATCCCGTGCTACCCGTCCGGGTAGCCGGCAAGTTGTTGTTTCCCTTATGCGTCCGATGCGCCCGAGACCAAGTGCCCCTGCCCTGGACGGAACGCACCCACATCTGCGACCACACCCCTCGAGAACGAGCCTTCGTGGGCACGTGGTGCACGCCCGAATTGGTGCTGGCCCTGGACCAAGGGTACGTGATCCTGCACATCTACGAACTGTGGAACTTTCGTACGACCTCCACCACCCTGTTCCGGGATTACATCAATACCTGGATCAAGGTGAAACAGGAAGCCGACGGCTGGCCCTCGCCCGAGGTGGCCAAAGATCCCGCCTTGCAGATCGAGTACCTGGAAGAGTTTCGGCGCGTGGAAGGGGTGATCCTCGACCCGGCCAAGATCGAACGCAACGAGGGTCGACGCACGTTGGGCAAATTGATGGCCAACAGTTTCTGGGGCAAATTCGGCCAACGCACCAACAAGACCCAGGTGACCACCTGCAAGGACCCCGAGAGCTTCTTCGACCTCTTTCTGGATGGCGAACGCGACATCCATCGCATCCTACCGGCCGGCGAACAGATGATCGACGTGTACCACTCGTTCAAAGAAGACGTGGGCGAACTGGGTACCAACACCAACATCTTCGTGGCCGCCTTCACCACGGCCCACGCGCGCGTCAAATTGTATCACGACGGGCTGCTGCCCCTGCACACCCGCGTGCTGTACATGGACACGGATTCCGTGGTGTACCTGGCCACCCAAGGCGAGACCCACCTGCCGCGAGGACGGTTCCTGGGCCAATTCAAGGACGAACTGAAAGGCGACGTCATCGACGAATTCGTGGCCGGCGGGCCCAAAAATTACGCCTACCGCACCCGTTCGGGACAAGAATGTTGCAAGGTGCGCGGCTTCACCCTGGACGCCCGGGGACAAGCTGTCCTGAACTTCGAGAGCGTCCGAAACCTGGTGCAACTAGACATGACCGAGCCTTTGGATCGTCCCAGAACGCTGGCCGTCGACAACCCCCATCACATCGTACGGAACGTCCCCGACAAGACGCTCCATTCCGTGCCGCAACGCAAGACCTACTCCATGGTCCAAGACAAACGGGTGCTGGAGGCCACGACCGGTATGACGTACCCCTACGGCTATCGACCCAGTCAGGACATCGTGGACGACATGGTGTTGTCGGTCCTGTTCTCGGACATAGACTCTCCCTTAGAAGACTACGAGGAGGACTTGCCTTTGGTTGCAGAACCGTACCCATGTTGAAAAAACAAATGATAGGGACGCCCCACACCACTAGGGTCGGGCACACGTTCCCGCTTGTAACGTTAGGGTTCATGCCTTGTGCAATAAACCTGAGTTTGAACACTGTGCCAAAAAACGTTTATTTTTTTTCCTTTTTTTGAATTCCCTAGGGAATACCCACGTGACCACCCTAGGGTTGAGAGACTGTCCGGGGGGGGGAACCTCGACCCAGCCCCCAGCCTAGGGTTAGGGTCAGGACCCAGGGGAACACCGTTTACCCCCCAAAAACACAAGTGTCTCTAGTGCGCATGCGCCCTCGCCCATTCTCTCTTAGGGTTCCCACATGGACGAGACTTGAAGTTCGTCTACTCATATAAGAGCCCTTAGGGTTAGGGTTAGGGTCACAGGGCTCTAGGGTTAGGGTTAGGGTTACAGGGGCCACACTATAACGTGACACCCTTTTACAACACGTCATCACCCCTATGACGTCATCACCCCTATGACGTCATTTGACATGAATTTGACAGCTAGATTTGATTGACAGGTCACATGATCTCGTTCTGCACGCTGATTGGTCCATTTGGGTCACGTGACCTATATCCGGCTTTCTGATTGGTCGAGCCCGTAGTGACCCCTCTTACTACTTTTACAGTTAAAATGTTAACCTGCAAAGAAATGTTGATACCAGTGGGGTTAATGTTTTCATACTCACACATTGAATACGTTGTGGCCCACTTAAGGCAGCACAGAGAAATTTGCCAAACAGTAAAACCCCATGACTCAGAACCTGGATTTTAAGAGCCTGTTAGGCGGAAAATGAGCCAGTTAAGGCCCCCTCTATATAAGAACCTGTTTAGCCTAAAATTTGAAACAGGTTCTTGTCTTCTCAAATCTATGGAAAAAATTCTGTACACTTAGGTAAATATCAGATAAGTCAACATTCAGAATTCTGTTTGGAGACATAGGTGCCTTGTCACTCCAACTGAAATTTATATGCCAATGAGGTCAATGCTTTAGTTCCTCTTTTTAATTTGTAGTCATTTTTACATAACTTCTAATTTGGTATGCAGATTTTTTTTCCTGGGAGAAGGTGTCTGTACAAACTGTCAAGGCCACCACATTGTCACTGCATGACCATTGTGTGAGAGTTAAACCTAAACTCATCTGAACATTGTACCCTTTTGAAAGACTTTCGTAACAAGAAAAATGAGCACCATTTTTAAATCGGGGCTGTAACTTTTCAAATTCCACCATTATGAATAAAATTAAGCAAGTTAGCCATTCTAAGCAGGAAACAGTAATCATTATTTTCACACACCCCTCCTCCAATCCTTCTGCCCTCCAAAATAAAGTGTGACAGTATTACGTGACTGTAGTACATTTCTCAATTCTGGTTCTTAAAAGTAACAAAGCAAATGAAATTTAAGTTTCGTTTTTGTCTGATATTGCATTTAAAGCCTTTCTAACTGTCCTAGTGAGTATATAAACATAATTTTTTTTTGCCGTGGTGATCTGCAATGAGCACATTTCCTGGGACATCCCTTTCCTGTAAGGAATGATATTTCACATACAGAGCAAGAATTACAATAAGATAAAAAGAGACATTGGCCGTCACATTTTAAATGGTTTAAACTTCGACATAAAGCGATGACAAACCTCAAAGCAACCCATAGCATCCTACCATCTTTTGTAAAATGCAATGAAAAAAAGTGCCAATGATAGCTTGAGAGACGTCTTTATTCAATGGATGTACACACACACACACACACACTCACACTAGCTACACACACACAGAGATTTTTTTGGAAGGGGAAAAACTCATCAAAAGGTTTAAACTTCAACAAAAAGTGAAGAAAAAACCACAAAAGGTGCTCATCATAGCATCTTTTGAAGGAGATGACGAAAGAGCATAGTGTGCTACAACCAGTTGCAAAAGTACTTGAGACACTGTACCGTATTTTGGCATAAATGGCCTGTCCATGATCTTGTGCTTGTGATCCCCCCTCCACCCCTTATCAAAGTTGCTAGCAATACAAGACCATACTCAAAACTTGGAGGAACAACTTTGAATGGGAGGGAGGAGGGAGGTCAGTATTTTATTTTACAGACCTGTGACCAGGAGCGATTTGAAGCAAGAAAGGTCGTTTTTCTGTGGGAGTGTCTCATCATTTTTGCAACTGGTTTTCTGAGTCCTTCATACCCCTATAGCCGTGGTGCACGATTATTAAACGGGGTAAAACGTGGTGCACTCTTAGCACCTAAGGAGGTGGTTATAAAAAACAGTATTTCATTTTTGTCGGTTTGCCTGTTTAAAAATGGCGAGACAAAAACGGCAGTTCTTGGCCCTTTTGTTTATTGTGGTAATATGCAAGAACTTGGGCTTTTAAAGGAAGTACGTGGCAAAAGATGCCACACCATCTTAAGTAAGCTGCAGTGAAAGGGTTTTTGGTCCAAATACGCTACAGAGATGCGAAAAATAATATATTTTCTTCGAACTCGGTTAAAAGATGTTTATTTATGGAAGGAAAGTGACGTAAGATGCCCCGCTAGATCAAGGAGATAGCTTTTTGTTGTTGTTTCCGATAAGTACGTGGACGTGGTTCCTCTTTTATCGCCTGCCATTTACAGGAAAGAAAAGTTACGCTAAAAAGCAGCTGTTGGCGACTTTACTTTACTTAACACAAGTTTGGATT
>BOPM01000645.1:85415-115415 GCA_022179025.1 Porites australiensis
AAGTGTCATTCTATTTATTTATGTCGCTGTAGTCTTCGTTTTGGGAATTTAAGACGTGGAAATCGCTTGTTGAAGTAAACCTTAAATGAGACAACCAGTTGCAAAAGTACTTGAGACACTGAACCGTATTTTGGCATAAATGGCCTGTCCATGATCTTGTGCTTGTGATCCCCCCTCCACCCCTTATCAAAGTTGCTAGCAATACAAGACCATACTCAAAACTTGGAGGAACAACTTTGAATGGGAGGGAGGAGGGAGGTCAGTATTATATTTTACAGACCTGTGACCAGGAGCGATTTGAAGCAAGAAAGGTCGTTTTTCCGTGGGAGTGTCTCATCATTTTTGCAACTGGTTGTAGCTTCAAACACATCTTCATTTAATCCCTGCCTTCACTTAATGTGCTTTATAGTTAGTAATTTATAGTGTTTATCACCATAAGTAAAAACAACGAAAATTCCAGGGGGAGTTTTCCCTCACATTTTTCTCATAGGTATTGATCTGAAATAAAGTCTAGGGTCAGGATTTGGAGAGCAAGACAACACACCCCCCCACCATGAAGTCCCAGGAACACCCCCCCCCCCACCTCAGATTTGTCAGTTAATAATAATTATTGACTGACAAATTATTATTGACAGCATTCATTTTGTGAACAAAAAATCCTGTAGGGGTATGCCTTACATTTGCCGAATAGCTATTGGTCTGAAATAGGTCTAGGGTCAGGGTTTGAAGAGTAGACGGCACCCCCCCCCCCCCAGGAATTGCTAGAAATATGCACTGGAAAAAAAATTGAAGGCATTTTATGAACTGGGCCCGCCTTTTGGCAAGCCAGTTAATAATAAGCTGAGCCACTTAATACTCTTAGCTGTATTGCATTTGTTTTCTTCAGAAAATAATGACCTTTTTAAGAACCTAAATTAGCCGTAACTTGTGCTAACTACCATTAAGAACCTGTTTAGGCTATCTTGGAAAAGTCCAGGTTCTTAGTTGTGGGGGCAGTATACATTGCCTGTTCTTAAAGTTACCATTGTGAACTGTCATGCTGCACAGCCAGCTCCTATATCCATCTGAGACATGTGATCCTTGAGTCACTAAGTATAGATAAACGAGGGTAAACAAAGTGTATTATGGGCAGTGTGAAAGAGGCAAATAAAAAGGACTTTGATCTATTATGTAGTTTCAGATTGATATCAAACAATTGTTATTAAATAATGTAGCAACTGTGCACTGCTGAAGACCTTACACAAAATAATGTACTCATACAGTGTACAACAAAAATCTACACTGCTTGGTTTGGTCTGTTTTATGAAGAATAGTGCACTGCCAGAGCAACAGCTGAATTATGCTAAAATGTAGATTTTTCAATAGGTGAGTTAGATAGAACCCACTCTCCTTCGCCGCTTAAATATCCAGTATTAAATGCCTTTATTATTCTCAGCTTTTTTCTGCAAAAATTTGTCTCATTTTTTTCTCTGTAACCTAGCCTCCCTCACAGTATTTTTAGGGGAGTTGTATATCCCCCCTTTCCACAAAATGCCTTCTTAACTGACATCAACATTGCTAATTTCCATTTTTTTATTCATGTGGTACATGTAACCAATCAACAATGAGAGGTATTATGTTTAATTTTTCCAAACTTCTGCCTTAAGAGTTGTGGGCACTGTGTAGTGAGAAAAAAGCAATTACTCTACTAAGTGTGACAAACTCCTTTGTTCAATTTTAAATTTTATGTTTCCTTTATATAAAGTGGAATTATATTAACAGGTATTCTGCCAAATTTCGTCAGATTCTAATGAGTAAATTTTGATATTTTGTCATTTGTTAACATAGCCTATGAAAGTCATCAAGAGCAGGGGGGGCTGGCAACAGCCTTTGATCTTGCCACTTTTCGCCTTTCCATGAGCATGCGCGAAACGGGCTGGGAAAAACAACAAGAAGCTCATCGTCGCAGCAATTCGACTCACTTTTATAATTTTAGTCCTGTTTGTCATTGCTTTCTTTCAACTTTGCTGTAACCAATTTTTTTTTTTGGAGCTTACGTTTTCCTTTCTTCTGGTCTTGCGTTTGTCATTACGTGCGGTTTACTACGCTAAGAACGGAGAACGAGAGTAGTGAACATGTTCCTCGATTTCTGACCTTTTGACTATGTGTTTCTGTTTAGAAGACCCACAAGACTAAAAGAAGGGCCAGCCCTCCAATACGTATGTAGAAGAGTTTATATTGTCAAGTGAAAGGCCCAAAATTAATTCTTTGCGATATTAAAAAAAGTGTGGTGGCTGTGGTTGAGTAGAAGAGTTGTCAGAGTTGTTTACGGGATTGAGATTCTTAATTTTACATCCTTGATTGTGAACTTATCCTGGCAGAGTTGCGTTGGGTGATTGAGTCTGAGAGTGGCATGGGTCAAATCTCGTAGTTCATGTATTTCTTTATGTACTAGAAGCTAAATAAATTTTGCCAAGAGATCATTCTCTCTTGATTTTGCACATGTTGATATGTTAAAGTTTCGTTCTTTGTAGTTTCTAACAAATGAATCTTAGGTAAATGAAAGGGTAATTATTTTTTGTGTTTGGAATTCTCTTTTCATGACAGCAGTTATTACACTGCCTTCAGTTTGAGTTCTCATTCAAGTGTGTTTTGTTGCATACAAAGAGGGAAAAATTATAAATTCCAAAAACTTCACTACCCCTTGGAACAAGATTATGGTTTAAAAAAGATGGGATTAGCTAGGTTCAGAAAATAAATGTTCAACTTTGCATGTTTTGACAAGGACCATATCTGGCTAAATATGCTTCAAAGGGAATTTATAAAGACAGGAAAATGGTGACATTTATATTTTGCCTTTCCTTTGGTCACTGTGATCAGTTTTTGCCACATTGTTGCATGTAATTTTTTACACCTTTGGACATCAACCTGCCAGGTTAGTTTGTGTCTGTATATAAATGTAGAACTAATGAAATCAAATCCTCTCAACTGGATATGAAAAACACCATAGGATGCCTTGGAAAAAATGAAAAATCATTATATATATATTTGTAGTCAACTGAATAACAGTTGGAAACTTGTGTTGAGGAAGGCAAAAACCATTTTCAGAGACGTACCATAAACATCCACTGACTTTGCTGTTACAACAAGTGGTAAAAGGGTATTAAAATGTGAGATCACCTCCCCGGGCTTGCACTGAAAGAGAGAATGGGTAGTAGGACACATTGTTTATTTCTCTACCCTTTTTAAGCCAAGAGCCCTTATCTTATTCTGATTCATTTCATTTAGCATACAGAATTAAGTTAGCTTTTAAACTTAGAAACATGGAAAAAACTTGGGGAAAAATGATAGTACCAAAAATGTAACTATAGACTGCTCTTCATCAGCCTTCACAGCCCAGTTCCTGCTGAGGGGACTGGGCTTAAGGGACAATAACTCCTTTTGATGGTTGATAAAAAATCAATTTTACCTTCTTTGTTTTTGTTGTAAATCAAAATTCATAACTTACAAAAACAACTGAAGTTTTACATTTTTCAATCTCCTTCTGATTCTCTTTATAAACTTTGCAAAACATTTAATATTCTTTTTTCTGTTTCTTGTACTTCAGTCCTTTGAGAGATTTTCTCAATGCATACCCCTCTCTGATGTACTCACCCTTATTAGCAACTGGATAAGCCTCTTGTCCCCACACTAAACCATTATAATCATTTCAATCAAACTTGTGCAAGTACTGAGATCACCACATGATATGACAAAGTGATGAAAACCGAATAAATTTGTTCTGATAATTTCTGGACATTTTTTCTCAGCTTGCACTCAATTTTTTTCTTGAAGACAGTTCAAGATCCCAATAGCTTCAATGTTCTCTTGATAAAGATGTATCAGGGAGTTTTTTAGTGGATGCAGCTTCATGTAATAGAAACTGCATGTGCTCAACTTCCTGTATTAAAAGCTTGAATCCATCAGAAAGGAGATCTGTGGAATTCACTAAGAATAAAGTTGTTGAGATTGAAGGGGAAACATAAATTCACACAACAAAGCAAACTTCAACCACAAAGTCTAGACACATGGGCTTCTCATACTTCTTAATATACTACTGAAGTTCAGAATTAAATGAGTACCTTATGTGGTTTTTCTTCACTTTTTGTTGAAGTTTAAACCTTTTGATGAGTTTTTTCCCTTCCAAAACCTGATTGCAAATCTCTCTGTGTGTGTAGCTAGTGTGTGTGTGTGTGTGTGTACATCCATTGAATAAAGATGCCTCTCAAGCCATCATTGGCAGGTTTTGTCAGTGCGTTTTACAAAAGATGGTAGGGTGCTTTGAGGTTTGCCATCACTTTATGTTGAAGTTTAAACTGTTTAAAATGTGATGGCCAATGTCTCTTTTTATCTTATTGCAATTCTTTCTCTGCATGTGAAATGTCATTCCATACAGGAAAGGAATGGCCAGGGAAATGTGCTCATTGTAGATCACCACGTCAAAAAAAAATATATGTATATATATTCACCAGGACGGTTAGAAAGGCTTTAAATGCAATATCAGACAAAAATGAAACTAAATTTAATTTGCTTGTTAGTTTTAAGAACCAGATTTGAGAAATGTACTGCTTGTTAACAGCGTTTTATGACCCGTAGAACAACAATAATTTTGGAATTTCTGGTTTAAGGTCAAATCAGTCACGTTATACTGTCACACTTTATTTTGGGGGGCAGAGCGATTGGGGGAGGGGTGTGTGAAAATAACGCCTATTGTTTCCTGCTTAGAATGGCTAACTTGCTTAATTTTACTCTTATTGGTGGAATTTGAAAAGTTACAGCCCCGATTTAAAAATGGTACTCATTTTTCTTGTTACGAAAGTCTTTCAAAAGGGTACAATGTCCAGATGAGTAAGTTTATATTTAACTCTCACATGAGATGCTATGTCACACAATGGTCATGCAGTGACAATGTGGTGGCCTCGACAGTTTGTACAGACACCCTCTCCAGGGGAAAAAAAATCTGCATACCAAATTGAAGTTATGTAAAAATGACCATAAATTAAAAAGAGGAACTAAAGCATTGAACTCATTGGCATATAAAATTCAGTTGGAGTGACAAGGCACCTACAGTATGTCTGTATGTCTCCAAAGAGAATTCTGAATGTTGACTTATATGATATTTACCTAAGTGTACAGAATTTTTTCCATAGATTTTAGAAGATAAGAACCTGTTTCAGATTTTAGGCTAAACAGGTTCTTATAGAGGGGGGCTTAACTGGTTCATTTTCGCCTAATAGGCTCTTAAAATCCAGGTTCTGAGTCGTAGGGTTTTACTGTATGCCAAAAGTTTCTGTGTGCTGCCTTAAGCAGGCCACAACATATTCAGTGTGTGAGTCTGAAAACATTAACCCACTGGTATCAGCATTTCTTTGCAGGTTAACATTTTAACTGTAATATTGAAATAGCCCATGTACCTTCTAGAGGCTCTGATAGGATATAATTCTGATTGGTGACCTCGCCTTGAAATAGCAACAGAAGACTAAATGACAACAAACACAATTAACTATGGGTTGAATACTGAAACACAAAAATGCGAAACTTATATTTGAAACTATTTGAAATTCAGTCTAGGGACATATGTACCCTCACACCCACAAAAAGGCCACTTTCTCTTGTATGTATTGAAATTCAGCATAATAGCGAGTCTGCAGGACTACTGTGGCTCTCATGCTGAATTTTAAATTACAAAATCCCTTAATGGACATCTCGCTACACCTAGAGCTGGTCCCTGCTTTGCTTTACTCCCTTTATATGATTATCTAAAAGACGGATATTTCTTTAAAACAGACCCTTTTTCCTGATCCTAGAGGTGTCCATCTTAGAGAGTTGACCAAATAAAAAATTGAAAGCAGGCTAAACCGCACTCACATTTCTTGCAGAATTTCGATAAAAAAGTCTAACAGTGTCATCTTCCAAATCAAAAGCAAAACACATCCACATAGAATTTCCACATTATTATTCTTAGCCGCTTTCAGGGAGTCATGCAGTCGGCTGCCTGAATGACTGCACTAATCCCTGAATTTGCTAATTTGAGGGCCCTCATATATACAGGGAAACTCTTTAGCCTAAACTTTGAAATAGGTTCTTATTTTCTAAAATCAAGTGCTTATATATTATTTTCGAAAGGAAGACTTCAAAATCTCCAAGAACAATGCCTCAGTTTTTTCTTGTTATGGTCATTTTTTACATGCCCAGTTTGAGCTTAAGCAATATGCTTAACTTAACAATTTGCACTATAAAAACAAGAGCCAGCCTAGCTTGAGCTTTTCCGTGACTCTCTAATCCTTATATAAAAAAGCCTTTTGAAAGAACTGCAAATAACACCTTACCTCAATCATTGCATCACTTCCTCTTCTTACTGGATCATTGTTCTTATACTAATTCTTCGAACTCTTTATTTTTGCACGAGGCTTGTGCTTTCATCCCTGTCCCAGGCTTTCTAGCTCTCCAACATACGAACATATGTGTTGACCGAGGAAAGTTTCGAACATACTTCAAACTTCTGTTAAATTCTCCAAAAACCCATCGGGGAAAACGCTCCAGAACTGTTGAATACACAAGTCTTCCACAGGATCAGGAAAACGAAACGAAGAAAAATCATACTGCAGCGCTCCCCTAGTTGGGAAGGCACATGGAGAAGACACGATCACAACGCACTTTGATTGGAAGAAATAAAAACGCATTCTATTGGTTGATAGGCGAGAGGACCAAACTGCAACGGAGGACACATTAGGGCCATTTATACGAGGAAAACAAGACACGTCTTACATAAGACGCGAACTGTACCATTTAAATACGAGCATGTCTTATCTAAGACGAGAACAGCTGGTATAAATGGTTCGCGTCTTATTTCTGTTCTTGACTCGTTTTCATGTGAATGTTGCCCGTAGCAACAGCAATCCAACGTGGCGCGCCAAAAATTAACGCATGCGTACTATGCGTTCGCGTCTTATGTAAGACGCGAAGGTCATTTATACGACGTTTTTCTCGTCTTAGCTAAGACACGTCATATCTAAGAACAGGTGTTAAGGGCTGTTCTAAAATAAGACGCGCTAAGACGCGTCTTATTTTAGACGAAATGTGGCGTTTATCCGTTTATACGGAAAGTTCGCGTCTTATTTAAGACGCGTCCAATGTAAGACGCGTCTTATTTTTCCTCGTATAAATGGCCCATTATCCTCCTTTTGGGAGAGAGACTGTGTTGAAATGTGAGGCGTCTCCCAACCGTTCGCCTCAGATACGTCACCGAAGTGAATTGACCGAGAGGGACTGGAAAAACGCCGTATAGTTACTAGGCAAGCATGTTCTATAAAATCTTTCTTCCGCTTTGAAAGGAGCGAGCAGACAAATTGAAAACAGTGGGAAAACAACACAAAATGTCCACCCAAAGCTCAGCAACTATTCCGCGGAAGATCCAAGTTGGCGAAAAATTGGTGACAATTCAGAAACTACTCGGAGCTGGGGCTTTCGGTGTCGTGTACAAAGTGAAGGAAGAGACAACTGCAACCGCGTATGCATTGAAAGATGTGCTTTGTAAAGATCAATCGGAACTCGACGCTGTAATCAACGAGATTCAAAAATTGTGTAAAATTTCGACCCACGAAAACGTAATCTCAATCACTGCAGCAGGTCACTACCAAACACAAGACTCAATGCACATGACAATTTTGACCGAGTTCTACGCTGGCGGAAACTTGAACGAACGCCTTCATCGACCGAGCAGCGACTTGTTGAATTTCAAATGGATGCGGCAAATGACCGCGGGGCTTGTTTTCCTTCATTCAGAAAATGTAGTCCATCGTGATCTGAAACCAGAGAACGTGATGTTAACCGCGACTGAGGATGTGAAATTGGCCGACTTTGGTATGGCGAGAGAGTTCGTCGTCGTACTCAATACCGAAGCTAGGTTGAAGGATGGCTCATGGATTGACGAATATGCAAAACATTACATGGCTTCCGAAGCTGGTACAGTGTACTGGTTGGCTCCTGAAGTTTTCAAACACCATTACACAGAAAAAGCCGATGTTTTTTCCCTTGGCGCCCTCTTTTTTTCCATACTAGAGCGAGATTTTGTCACGGCAGAAAATGGAAAAAGGTTTTACGGTGCGTTTGGTCGTCCATTCGGCCGGTTATTCGAGCCAAAGGTTGGGCTTGGGCTAGCAATGTCCAAATCAGACAACCAAGGTATCAATGTTGCATTTTCAGAGCACGCCCAAGGATCTATTATAATGCAAAGTATAACTCTTGAAGCCTTGCAGTATGACGAAGATAAACGACCCACCACCGCTGAGATTCACCGACAGTTCGAAGGGCTAACGAAAGAGATGCAATTCTGGTCGAAAGAGGTTTCTGGAAACTACTGTACAATTTCATAACTTGATCATTCAGATTTTTATCGTAGAAATGGAATATGTACTTAATTATGACTGTTTTAGTTTTGTACATGTTTGTTAGGAAAGGGTAGTTTCTGGAAACTTTTAAGGTGCACAATGTTTCAAAGTCACCATCGCGTGACTTTCCCTGAACATTTCCGATAATGAGACTGACTGTTTTCGGCAGCAAAGAGGAAATGCTATATTCAGTTTTTCTTGTATAACCTCTCTGTTGTAATCTCTACATGATGTATAAGACAAAATATTTTCGCTACAATTAACAGTAGAACAAGGTACGATAGAATAACGTGCATGAAAAGAAATGTTAACGGTTGCCAGATCTTTGAGATGAAACAATAAAAGTTTACATTAGCTCACAAAATGGTCCTCATTGGCTAATACCTTCTAAAAGGATATCGTCGCGGAGTGAACTTCAACTTCAACTTTATTTTATGCTGTTTAAAAGGCATTAACATTAACAATTGTTTTCTAACACAATTACGAGAATTTACCAATAAGTTACGTAAAAGATAATTACGTAGGTACTAAGCCCAAAGGAACGACAACTTTCGAGTTGACCACTGTCATGCTAGTATAGAGTCTAGGGCCTGTAACAATGACGCCCGGATGGCCGTGTAATAAACCAGATTTAACTATGAAAGAAACTACACTTTACTCGGCCACCATGACACCCGGAAAGCATGGCCCACACAAATATCCATGATCCTTTGCACGTTTACAATATACGAGAACTTCCGCTAACACAACTTCCGGTAGACAATAAAAAACAAACAGACTACGAGAAAAAGTCAATAAGGCACTTAACAGCGAAAAAATAAATCTGTATGAAAACTGTTCTGCTCGCATTGAGTTATCTCAATAAGACTGTTCAGTAAGATCTAATGACATGAAACCAAATCTAACAGACTTCAACATAAGTCCAACGTGGCAACAGAGTTTAGTTCATGAAGTACATAGTCCTTGTACTTCTCCGGCATTCTGACAGTCCGCCTTGGTCTTGATGTCGCTATACTCTCCTCCAGTGGAAGAGTATTGGGTGCTTCTTGAGAAGCGGCCTCTGTAGCTTCCGGGGATTCCCCTGGTGGGTTGTACCGCTTAACAAATGAACTGTATTCCACACCCTCCTTTGACCTAACAGTCACCTCACTGCCTTCCTTAGTCTGCACTGTGTATCGCTCACTCTCGAAATTTGCTTCTAGCTTGCCAGACCTTTTCGTGTTCTTCAGTAAAACCAGATCTCAAGGCACTACAGGGCTTTCGGTTGCACCCCGCTTGTTGTCAGCATGTTCGTTGTGGGTGAACTTGTGATTCCAATCACAATCTCTGACCCCCTCGTCCAACAGGTTACCAGCGTACCTCCACTCTGGAAGTTTGGTTTTCAACTCTCTGCCAAACATAAGGAACGAAGGAGTAACACCAGTGCTTGTTTGCGGTGTGGTTCTCTATGCTAGCAGAAACTTCTGCAGTTCTTCACGCCAGTTTTTTCCCTCAACGCGAGCAACTTTCAAAGTCTTAAGCAGAGTTCTGTTCTGTCTTTCAACATGTCCACTGGCCTGCGGCCAGAGCGGTGGGGAAGTCAAGTGTTCGATTCCGTGATCAGAGAGAAACGTCTCAAACTCCGCACAGCAAAACTGAGGACCATTGTCAGACTTGAGTGTAAATGGAAATCCACATCTGGAGAATATCTGTGTACATCCAACACTCTCTTAGCTGCTGTTGAGCACATGAGCACTACCTCGTAGAATCTACTGTGATAGTTTACGACTACGAGTAAATTTTTTCCAGTGGGAAGAGGACCCATCAGGTCTATGGCTATGTCTTGCCAGGGTCCAGTAGGCGGCTTTACTCTCTTCATGGGTTCAGGAACCTGGAACTCACCTACGACTTGGCAGCCATGACAAGACTTACACACCTGCTCTGCGTCTGAGTCAATCTTTGGCCACCAAACCTTTGTCCTTAAACGTGCCTTCATTTTTACGATGCCCTAATGTCCCTCGTGGGCAAGACGCACGACTTCTCCCCCCCGTAAAACCTTCGGAACAACAATTCTCGTACCGCGCCAAACAAGTTTGCCTAACACACACAATTCATCCTTGACACACACATAAGCTGTCATCCTACATTGAGACCAGTCCCCACTTAAGAGCGCCCGTCTGTAAATATCGCCTGGGGGTGTGCAAAAATTCTTTGTCAGAATATAGGTCTAGGTAAACTACTTCTAGAAAAATAACTTTTAGTTCGAATTAATTGATTTTTATTTTTCGCGTACGGCGACCGAGTCGGTTCGGGGGCTCTCAGATCAGTTTTGATGGGCTC
The DNA here is from genome assembly GCA_022179025.1 of Porites australiensis. NCBI lineage: Eukaryota > Metazoa > Cnidaria > Anthozoa > Scleractinia > Poritidae > Porites > Porites australiensis. The sequence goes on from BOPM01000645.1 coordinate 96,143, forward strand.
AATACCATATATTACTTAAAAATCGTTTAAAAATTAAAGAAGTAAAAGACTCTTCCTCTGAAAACTTAATAGAGAGAGTACCACTTAACCAATAGTTTCGATGTGAAATTTTCCTATTCGTCAGCAAATCTCATATTTTTCGGATTTTTAATAATTTTACTTATTTTAACGATTTTTGACAGACATAAAATTGGCAACTTTCAGACACAAAAATCACTACTTGGTATACGGCTTTGAGCAAGAGAGGATAAAGGGGACAGAGAAGGCATCCCCCATACACACCCTATTCCATAGGTAATTCGACTGGAGTTATTTTTAAGACCATAGATCCCAAGGGGATTAGACGACAGCCAATCACATAGCGCGAATGTGTTCCGCGTGGATGATCCACGCTCAGAGCCACGCGTCCTTCACGAATTGAAGCAGAAAAAAATGGCGGAAGACGCGGAGAGCGATATTGCTATTTGTTTTGTCGACGAAAACGACTAAAGAGAGATTTCTACTAAAGCTGTGTCAGCGAAACGGAAATTAAAAAAGAATCGCTTTCCTCTCTTGTATACGGCTAACAGTGCAGCAGGGAAATCCTTAACACATTGAATATTCTCTCAGGATCATTTACAATTTACAATTTGAAGAGAGCAATTTCTGGTTTGATATTTGTTCTTTTATTAGTCTTTTATTATTCAACAAAAATAACACTTCGCGTCCTACTTGCTTTATTATACAAACGACCGGTTTCAATAGACCCGCAAAATTTCTCAGGTTACGACAACCTCGAGTTAAACTGATTTCAAGGATTGTCAAAGAGTCCAGCGATTCCCTTTTCCCAGGTGAGCGCCCACTCATTTCGCTTCAATATTCAGGAATGCTCTCGACCTCTTTACGCTTTCATTGCCTTTCGCTCGACATGTTTTGCCCGGCGTTTAGTCATGCGAAATCTCCACGAAACATCCACGTAGCGCGCGAGGTAACTTTATCCCGATTCTAAAAATAACTCGAGACGAATTACCTATGGAATAGGGTGTGTATGGGGGATGCCTTCTCTGTCCCCTTTATCCTCTCTTGGCTTTGAGCCATAACTTACCTACCGATAGAAAGAGCAAGGTGTCTTCCTCAAATAAATGCAATAAAATTTTTGGGCAATCCTGCAGGGAAAATTTTTGAGCGCCAAACAAAAGCGACCCTTGAGGTCAAAACACGCCATTTTGTCACGACATTCGAAGGCGGTTAAATCAATAAAAATGCTTTATTGGCCAGATTCCTCCAAAAGCTCTATGCTCTTGAGCAATATTGATTAGACTCGACTTATTTGCACTTCTTTTGCCTAATTATTTCACTTACAATGCGCCCGTTGGCAGTCGAAAGCCTAATTTTAACCGGCGGTCAATGTTTGACAGCATTCGGATCACATGTTTCAAAACCCCAGGTTCAAAACGTACCACCAGTAGGATTAATGCACATAAAAGAACAGATTTACCGACGTTGGCTTACATAACGATGTATTAAGACTAAATATAATACTTATCTCTTAGGAAATGAAGATATTTTGGAAATATAGAACCGGTTATTGAGGTCTCCTCACATCACTGGTCACCGTAACTGCTCGGAGCGGGAAGGAGAATGCGTTACTCACTTTTGTCCTAGGGTAGGGTGATGCTCCAGAGGGAGGGGGAGGGGAATGTCAGCAGCTCTGTGTCTGAAACGTTCTGGTAGGAGTAAGTAAGATTTGTGCTGCATAATGCACTAAATCCTTCCTAAAACTAAAATCTAAAAGTAAAAGAGATATGTCAGTTGGCTAGTTGAAAGTACGACGAACTGATTACGAAACCAGGAGACTGACGAAACTTTTGATAAACAAAAAATTATGCCACATGCGTTATCTACTATTTTGGGATATCTGGTCTGCTTATCCTGGCATGCTTATTTTAAGCCAAAAGATCATCAGATAATAGGAGCACCCCATGGAGCTACAATCTTGGACAAAATCATGAAAAATGACGCAGCAGCAAACCATCTCCCCACCCCCCCACCCCAAATCATGGACGAAACAGTCAAAAATGGTATATAAATATGGATAATGGGTTCATTCCTGGGGCAGTGACTCGTCGTATAAGACTTTTTTGGGTACCCCGTGTCGTTGGGCGTGTCACTGTTGCGTTTGATATGCTGATCTGGAAAACGAAGATATTTCAGTAAAACTGATCGATGAACGCGTAAAATCGTGCTCTTGTAACTAATTACTGAGATTATAAGCATGTCCACCTACTCTCTTCTAACATTCCGCAGCACAGTATTCTTCCAGTTTGATTGCGTAATAACAGAAAATCTGGTAAGTTGATAAGCAAATTTACCTTTTTGAGACTGAGTAGCTGAATGGCCCTACTGCTAAATCTTCTGGCATCTAAACTAACGAGGGACTTTGTCTCACGGCTTGTGCGCGTGCGGAGGTAGGGTGGGGTAGGGAGTCGGGGTGTGGAATTGGGGTTATGGATGTCACTGACGCTAAGTGTAAAAAACAAAGTTTCAGCTAAATTTAAATCTAGGCCTAGACAGATTCTGCTCGGTAACTTTTTAGCAACTTGTACGATTTTGAACTACTTTTTTCGATTCTGAGCAGCTTTTCGGAGAGTGAGCCACTCTCAAAGTTAGCACATTTTTGGCATATTTTCACTATTTTTAAATTACAGTCATAAATAATTGATATTTCAACACGTTTTCTTTGGAAATTCGCCAGAAATTTTACTAGAAAATTTATTGCGTTTTGATCGCTTGGGTATCATATGTTGATAGATTCCAAATATGGATGCGAGGATGTCCCAGATTGACGCCATTACCATAATGGATGGGTATCCTGTGATAATATTCCAAAGTACGTACATTAAAGGCAGCACGCTGTACGCCTCTGCTGTCCGTTTCAGGTTCAAGGATTAAGGCCGAATGCTGTCTCACTCGAAGAGCTTAAGATGTTCTCTTTATGGATGACAACATCATAGCAAACTTAGCGACAAAGCTTCCTGCCAATCTTGTAGCTGCTGACGGCGTTGTGTACTCGAGTGATACACGTTGGAGTAGTCCTAGGACGTCTCAGTTTTATTTTCTCAATATTTTAGCTGATTAGATCTTTTTTTCTAGAGATTAAACGATAGCAACCATCACGCAGGATCTTCGTCCACGGCTTTTGCATTTAATTTCTTAAACCGGAAGTGGAAGATTGCCATAGTGTGTTCAGTCAGTCAGTTCAGTTTATTTTCCCTCTTGTTTTAACTAGTGATAAGTTAGAGCCTTTTTAAAGATTGTTGCTTACAATATTATTATAAACGTTTCTATTGAATTTTTTGCCCACTACGAAACTTTAAGAAATAAACTCCAGAAGCCGTAAACGAAGATCCTGCTGGTTGTCAACGTTGGATCTCTAGCAAAAAGATCTAATCAGCTAAAATATAACGGAAAAAAAGAGAGACGTCCTAGCACGGGATAGTTTCAGGCTAGGATAGTTTTGAATGACTGTCTAGGCCTGCTACTTAAATTGTTCGGTCAGCTTCCGGTTTGAAGTGCATTGCACTTCCTGTTCTGTGTCACGCACTATTCCCGCTCGGTGATATACAAGTACTTGCCACAGGATGGGAAGACAGTATGCTGTTGCATATCTTTGATTGGCTTTAAAGAAATGGTAGGTGTATAAACAGGGTTTGTTAGTACCTTATTAAGAAAGTTACAATTCTACGTTGAATTGCGTGAATTATTTTGAGTCCTAAAAAGCTATGACGTTTCAATGGGCTTTCGACCGCGATATTGCAAGACGCAAAATGTCACTTGTTAGCAAACGGTTCCCAACAAAATGCACGGAACAAGGCATCTAGCTGTTTAAAAAGAAATTGTCTCGGCAAATGGAAAGAGTTCCATGCGGAAAAATGCATAAGTATCTTTTTAACCGGGAGTATCGTTGTTTTTACCCTTTGAATGTCGTGACAAAATGGCGTGTTTTGACCTCAAGGGTCGCGTTTGTTTGGCGTTCAAAAATTTTCCCCGCAGGATTGCCCAAAAATTTTATTGCAGTTATTTGGGGAAGACACCTTGCTCTTTCTATCGGTAGGTAAGTTATGGCTCAAAGCCGTATACCAAGTAGTGATTTTTGTGTCTGAAATTTGCCAATTTTATGTCTGTCAAAAATCGTTAAAATAAGTAGAATTATTAAAAATCCGAAAAATATGAGAGTTGCTGACGAATAGGAAAATTTCACATCGAAATTATTGGTTAAGTTGTACTCTCTCTATTAAGATTTTCAGAGGCAGCGTCTTTTTTAAAATGATCTGAGAGCCTCCGAACCGACTCGGTAGCCGTACGCGTAAAATAAAAATCCAATCGAACAAAAAGTTATTTTTCTAGAAGTAGTTTACCTAGACCTATATTCTGACAAAGTTTTGGGATTTTCGATTTTTTCATTTTGCACACCCCTAGGCGATATTTACGGACGGCCGCTCTTAAAATGTACTGTCTCAGGCTAGCAATTTCTGGGTCACTATCAGAAACCAATTCGACTTGTTTCGCTGTCAGGGCAGCAGGTAAGCTTTCCTCAGCGACTGCCTTGACAAAGTCAAATTCCTCCCCACTTGTGTCTTTAGGTTTACATTGATTGAGTCTTGAGAGAGAGCCTGCGATATTCGCTTTGCCAGGCAACAAAACAACTCTGTAGTCATACCCCTGCAACCTCAGAACCCAACGTTCGATACGTGCTGATGGTTTTGAAAGCCTGCCAAAAATACACTCGAGTGGCTTGTGATCAGTTTCAAGTTCAAATTTGCGCCCGTACACATAAATGTGCAACCTCTCACAAGCCCATACTAGGGCAAGGGCCTCTTTCTCGGTCTGGCTGTATCTCCGCTCCACTTCAGTGAGGTTTCTGGACGCGTACGAGATTGCTCGCCACTCGCCGTCTTGAAGTTGAGTCAGCACTGCACCTAAACCCTGTGGACCTTCATCGGCAATAATACGCGTGTTACAGTCTCCTCTGAAATATGAAAGCGTAGTGGCCTGTGCAACTAGCTGTTTCAACTTCTGGAATGACCTTTCCTGTGCTTCACCCCAGATGAAAGGCCCATTCTTCTTCAGGAGGCTCCTGAGTGGTTCTGCTTCTTGCGCGAAGTTGGGAAGAAACTTTGCAGAATACTGTACAAGCTGAACAAATGATCTGACCTGTGAAGCATCTTGTGGAGGGCTTGCGTTCAAGATGGCAGCTACTTTCTCTTCACTGGGCGCAACACCTTGCCTGCTCAGATCATGACCGAAGAATGTAAGCTTGGGAAGACGAAACTGGCATTTGTCCCCATTCAAGGTTAGTCCTTTCTCTTTCAATCGGATCAGTACAGCATGCAAATTCCTGTCGTGTTCCTTTATGGCACAACCGTGCACAATCAAATCATCTGCCAAATTAGCCACTCCCTCGCAACCATGCAAAACATCCGCCACAATTTTCTGGTACTTTTCAGGCGCCGATAATACCCCGAACATCAAACGTTTGTATCTGTACGAACCACGGTGTGTAACAAACGTTGTGAACTCGCGCGATCTTTCATCCAGTTCCACCTGATGGAAGCCCCACTTGAGATCGAGCTTTGAGAAGACAGTTGAGCCATTAAGGTCGTACAAGACTTCCTCAATTGTAGGGATGGGGTGTCTTTCCCTCTCTATTGCTGAATTCGCCCTGCGCATGTCCACGCAAATCCGACCGTCACCGTCTGTCCTCGGGACAACAACCAACGGCGACACCCACTCAGTTGGGTTGTGTGACACCTCCTCGATGCTGTCTTTGGCTAACAGCTCATCCAACTTCTCGTCAACCTTGGCTCTTAACCCAAATGGCAGTCTCCGTACGGGTTGTGCAACCGGCGTGACATCGTCTTTTATATGTAATTTCAGCTGAAAATCCTTCAGCTTCCCAACCCCTGTAAAAACCTCTCTATACTTCTCACGGATGTCGGCATCACTTCCTTCAACAGTCATGAACACACATCTGGACCGACCCTTAACACGCCCAACTTATCTGCAGTGTTCTTTCCGAGTAGAGATCTTCCTGGACCTTTAACCACTGGAATTCGTCCACACAACTGTTGCCACTGATCTCGCACACAATCTCAGACACAAATGTCCCAATCACCTCAATAGGATCTTTCTGTCCATAGGCAAACAACTTTTTGCTTGATTTCTTGGACTCACACTGGGCACTCTTCTTCAAAACTTCCCAGGTTGCTTGGTCAATCACATTGCACGACGCACCAGAATCAATAAGTACCGCTGGTAACGTCACTCCTCCAACCTTCAAATCAACTTCACTACCACTTGTAGGCTGACCGACTCCAACTGTAAATGCATAATAATCTTGTTGGCCAGTGGGTGAATCCTCTGTTAGTTGATAGGCTCTACCCCATGTATTATTCCTTCCCTCGTCATCTCGTGTAAGAGGTTTGCGTTCCTTTGTTTTGCAACAGACTGCAAAATGTCCAATCTCGCCGCATGCATTACATTTCTTGCTACGAGCAGGACAATTCGGGTCACGTGCCATATGGTCAGTGTAATTACAGCGAAAACAGTAGCCTGCGAAAACATTCGTTTCTCCTCGCTCTTCGTCGATGGGGACGTTTCGTGCGGAGGAACGTCTGCGACTCAGCGACAGAAATTCCATACTGATGACGTAAAATCTGTCCGGAATCCGGTCAGAAGTGCTGATTGGTCGACGGAGTAGTTACATTGTTTTAGCTATTGTTTACGAATGACAGACAAAAGACAAAAGGCCACAAAGGTCAAATGTAAACGCGAAGAATCCCTAACAAAACAGTCAATATTTGTGGAATATAGCCTTCCCTAGAAGAAGCATTTGAGTGTTGCTGGAGCTCGTTGGCAGATGAACACAACACTTTACCAAAATCGACCAGAAGACACGTAAAATTGGACAAATTTGTATTTGGAACCCCATGACTACTGGATTTATTATGTAAACATTGGTTTGCGTCATCAGTATGGAATGTCTGCCGCTGAGTCGCAGACGTTCCTCCTCGCGAAACGTCCCCGGCGGCGAAGAGGGAGTAGAAACGGATGTTTCCTCTGTTTCTACCCTGCGCCGTCCCTTTTCCTTTTCCTTTGCTGTGAGGTTTGCCGAAAACAGCATTCACCTGACCGGATGACTGATCCATAGCCTTGACCTGCATGTTCACTGCTTCCTGCACATGAGCCAAATCTTGTAAATCCTTCAGAGTAGCATTTGTTTTCTCAAGGAACTTACGGCGAAGTCTGGGATCCCTGCATCTCTCAATAAGCTGATCCCTTATTGCCTCATCAACATTTTCAAACTAGCAGAAGATCGCTTTCTGCCTCAACCGACAAACAAACTGATGCCTTTCGAATGGAACGTTCAACTGCGGTGCAAAATAGTTATCCAACAATTCCATACTCTCAGCGAACGGCTTGATATCCGTACCGGTCAATGACGTGTAATAAAGCTCCTGAAAATTCAACCCTCCAGTATGCGACAGCAATGCGGTTTTCTGTTCATCTTTCGTAATCCCTTTTGCCACCAAATACAGATTTAACGAGCGTTTCCACAACTTCCAGCGAGCTGCAAGGGTGTTCGGATCTTCCTTTGGATTGAAGGGAGGAACGCTGGTCACATCAAGAAGAGGAACAAACGTCGCGGTTGGCGAAGCTTGTGAACTTGAAGTTGTACTCGAAGTGGTTCCACTGTCCGTCATCTTCCTGACAAAATACCAGCACTTTCCGCACAAATGACTTCCAAAACATCCACTACGTCACAAAACGAATTGAATCCTCGTCGCCAATGTAACAATGACGCCCGGATGGCCGTGTAATAACCAGATTTAACAAGACGCTTAAAGTCGTTTCCCTGGGATGCGTTGGTCTATGGAAGCATAATGGTGTTCTATCTGAATTTGGAAAAATAAGGGAAACCGGAAAGATGTGTCATGTTATGAGCATCGATGAGAAGGTTACCTGTATTGGTTGGTTTAATGTGCTTAAGACTGAATCTATAGTAGCCTGCGTGGCAGGCTACTATTTCTCCCCAATCCACATCCCCTTTTTGCTTCCTCCCTATCCCCTACCCCTTTCGACACCTGTTACGCAAGCTAAATTTATAGTTGTCAGTGGTCGCAAGGATGGAGTTGATCTTGTTTTGATCTATCGCTATGTAGTTATTTTCGTAGCACGATTTGGATAAGAAGTTCTTTTGCATCAAAAAAAGGTTTACGCTCACTTGTAGACACAAAATCTGGGGGGAAAATTGGTTATGTTTGAGTCCCTATTTAAAAGCCTTCCCTGTTTTCAATGTTCTTAAAACTTGCAGGGAATATTTCTAGACGATTGATCTCGGGATTGTCGAATTTATAAAAAAATTTAGCGAGCGGTTTTTGGAAAAATGCGAAATTTTTAGGCGTGGACCAAATTACCTCCAAAAACTGTATCAAAAGCAGCTGCATGCAAGTTAATAAAATTCTTCTTACTCGCGATCGCCCAGAGCAATTCCCCTCTTTTTTTGTATGCAGTTTTCAATGGAATCAAACCACTATGAGATGAAGCCGCGTTCCCAAAGCTTATCATTTTCTTAAAATATTAGCGAATTGAGCGGCTAGCATGCTATTTCACTGTTTTCATGATTCTTAAAACTGCATTTCAAAATATCTCGAAAACGCTCTCATAGAATTTCTTCAAACTTTGCCATAGTGGAGGCAATTATGGCAGGTAAATACTCCCTCAAAAAACTCCTGGTACAGAGAAACACAACGATAAATGAAAAACGTAATGGCGTCATTACGTTGCCATGGCGACTCCGATTGCAATAAAACCCAGATCATAAGAATTTTCATCTTTATATAATACAGTTGTGGTAACTTTTTTTCCATATCTTCACTCATGCCGACGTAGTTAAGGCTTAAACTTGGGAGGTATCAACCCCAAAAAATCCAGTCGAGCCACCTTAAATTGTTCGCCCCGCAGTTCTAAAATATGATTTTCATATATTCATTGTTTGAAAGGAAATTACCATTTTAAATTATGTTAGCTCTTGCGTCCCAGCATGGCGTTTTTGTGACTGACCCGTAGTAAATAGTCCATTCTCGTGTGGACGACTGAAGGGGACCACTAGACAGTATTTATATACAGTTTTATATTGCTCTTTTGTTTTCAGGACAAAATGGCTTTACGTCAAATTTGTTACTATCTGAAAATCTATGCAGTTTAATTAACTAGAATAATCAGCAAAGGGACGAGTATTAAAGGCTGAAAATTATTATTTGTAAAACAGTGAGCACAACTGAGTTTGGACCCCTCCAAAATAAAAAACGCGATCTTTCACATTTCAACCCCGACAGTCTTCACAGCGACCTTGCCACGATCGACTGGAGTTGCATCATTACAGTCAAGCCAGGTCAAGCGTACCCCCCAAAATTCCATCAATGAATTTATTATTCGAAAGTTGAGTCCGTTGGTAGTTGTAGATTTCAGTATTGCATGCGTAATGAGCCGTGAATTCACACGCGATTCAGTTACGAAATTTCTACTAGCTCACATAGTTTCCCTAAATTTGATGTAAAAGTTTTCTATAAGAATTTTAACTCAGTCAAAGATTTTCAATCTGACCAAATGCAGATAAGTTCTCGTAAATTATTCACTGCTCATTACGCATGTAGGAATTTGAATTTGACACCAGTTACGGGACATCCTCGGAGACCCAGGGGCAGATAAAGGGGGCGAGGGAAAGTCTAAACGGGCGGAAAAATATATTCGGAACAAAGAAAAGTAAAGAACGGCGAGAAGAGCCCCTGGGGACAATGTCTAACCAGACCAGTTCCCAGAGTTCCAAACGGTCGCCGCCGTTCTGGCTTCTGATTGGTGCCAGAAAACGTGTGTTTTTCTGGCACCAATCTTTGTGCCACATTTTTCCGCCCGTTTAGACTTTCCCTCGTCCCCACTATCTGCCCCTGGGTCTCCGAGGATGGTTACGGGAACGACTAACGGATTCACATTTCAAACAATCAATTCATTAATAGAATCTTGTGGGGTACGCTTGACCTCCTTTGACTGTAAAACGCACGCAAATAAGGTAGACGAGCTATTTTCAACTTTCTATAGAAATTTTAATGAAATTATAAATAAACACGCACCGATTAAAACCCTTTCTCAACGTAGGATTAAACAATTTTCTAAGCCTTGGATTGCAAAAGGTATAAGAACGTCAATCAAAGAAAAAAACAGACTGTACCAAATTGGCGATCACGAAAAGTATAAATATTATCGAAATAAAAATTGCAATCTTACACGTTTGAGTAAGAAACACTATTTCAACGGTACACACAGTTTGCGATGACTAAATTCTTGCCAAATTCGCCATTTTAGCCAAAGTTGCTATTCTCGCTAATTATCAACAGGCAAATTTCCCAGTCCTTTGAGGAATCCTTGCCAAATTCGCGAATTTTGCAACATTTGTCATTTTCGTTAAACCCACAATTATCGACATGCCTGTTTTGTCATATTGTTTTGATTTTTACCAAACGTTTTATAAATTCTTGCCAAATTTGTCATTTTTGTAGAATTCACAATTATCAAAATGCCTCGTTTGTCATCTCATTTGAATTTTGACAAACCTTAAATGAATTGTTGCCCAATTTGTCATTCTTGTTATAATCGCCATTTGTCAAGATGCCCTTTTTTGTCATCTCTTTGTAAAGTTTTGTCAATTTTTGATAACTTCTTGCCCAAATTTGTCATCTTTGCAAAATTTGTCATTGTCCTAAAAATCGCCAGCTATCAACATGCCCCTTTTTGTCATCTCATTTGAATATTTGGCCAAACCCTCGGCACACCCTTGGCACACTCGCCATATTAGTCGAAATTTGCCTTTCGTCAAAATTCCCCTCTTTGTCACCTCGTCTGAGGTTTTGACAGACCGTTGATGGATTGTTGCCCAATTCTCCTTTTCTCAAATTTGCCATCTGCCTTACAAGTCAACTTTTCAACCGTGAATCTTCTGTTGAATTCCTACTTTGTCTTACCAGTTTTTTACCTCAAAATCTCAAAAATGTGCGACACCATTGTAACGTTCAACCTCATTATAGCTAATATACACTTGAAAATGCGACCTCGTCCAGCAGCACATCCCCATCAGCAAGAAAAGAAAACAAGAAAATACTACATATATATGTGATGTTTCAATTCGCGGGAAACAATCAAAAATGATGCTATAAAACTAATCTTTTCCCCCATCGATTTTTTCTGTTGAGGGTAGAGGGTGGCTGTACACAGGTTACTACCAAAAACAGCTAAAGACATTGTTTTGTTGATTACTTCTGATGCACCTATGACTACAGGAATTACTTGCGTGTCTATGGCCACATTTGTTCAAGCTTATTTTTGCTACGGCCGGTGTTCTTAATTAGTTAACTCCATCTCGATGCATTGATGGAAGTATTTCAGTCACAGGATACATCTTCGTCAACGACAATAAAAATTCTTTGTTTTCGCTTGATAACAATGTCACGTCGATTGTCAGATATTCTTCCGTCATTTCAGCCATTAGATCACCCAAATTTTTCACATGTTCACTCATTTGCTCAGTTTCCCGGTCGAGATTGAGTGGCCTGAGTACGAACCTACACTATTGTAGTTCGCCCTTCCATCAAAATGGCGGCTAGTTCGAAGCGAAGTTTGTATAATCCCGCTCCTTCACAAACTCCACCTCCACAAATCAGGTATTTTGAGCTCGTTTGAAAAATCATATCATATAGCTTATCCTATTTTAAAGCGTCAATGTCTTAAATCGTCAGGAAGTCTCTTGCTCAAGGAGTACTTGTCTCGGAGTCGGTAATGGATTTTGCAAGCTCCGCAACTGTGACGTGAGTATTTGGAGCTGGCTATATTTGTAGCAACATTTTGAGGTCTTTGGTATGTATGTATTTTGTGCGTAGAATGAATCTGAGCAGAAAAAGAGTCACATATTTTGGCATGATCATGGTTAGACGTTTCCCAGATATGAATTAATGTTATCACTGATGTAATGTAAGACAATGTAAACAGAATATAGAAACAGAAATCAAGCCAAGACACCTACATCTTGTAGAATAAAAGAAGCCATCGCAAAGAGGAGACACACAGTCGATTCCCGATAACTCGAACCTCTTAGGGAAATCGAGTTATTGGGAGTTGTTAGAAGCAAATAACCTGAAGTAACCAAGTAAGCAAACAGATGAGGAGGGGAAACAAGTATTATGCACACATCACAGGGATGGACACTGAATTTGAACTGGAGTGACATAAAAAGTAACGACAAAGAATTGACACGGTTGTTTTGAAATAAATCCAGTGCTTCGGACTTCTGCTTAAAAACTGACTTATTACGCACTTAAAACATTGCTCGAGTTATCAAGGGTAAAATTATATAGTAATACTTTGAAGGGAAACAAAAAGTACTTTGAGTTAGCAGGAGGTTCGAGTTATTAAGGGTTTGAGTTACCAAGGGTAAAGTTACAGTAAATGTAAATGTATAAAGGAAATCCAGGGGAAATAGACTTTGGTTTGAGTTAGTGCGAGGTTCGAGTTAGCGAGAGTTTGAGTTATTGGGAGTCAACTGTATATAAGAAATGTAAAAAAATCACACTCTCTTCTCTCTGTCGCCATTTTTTCTTGTCTTCTTTGATTCATATCTTTTTTAGATATGGATAGGAAAAGGCCATCCATTCTCAGGATTACTTAATCATGTTCCCAAGATCTTGGTATTTTTAAGATGGTGGCAATGTGAAAAATATTATGCACCTACCCCCAGTAATTGAAGTAATAAATTTAATCTCCCTAAACTATAGTCCTAGTGCCCATAGCTGACCCTGGGGTTGACTTCCAAGATGGATGTTGAAGTAGTATAACGCTGTTTATAGCTGTCGGAATCGGAAAATGCCGATAGGGCAATCGGAAACCAAATTTCCGATGTTAATTTGGAGATGCTCCCTAATTTTCTGCAGACATTCACCTGTTGTGACTTACCCCGAACAAAGAGAAACTCAACAGACCTCGCCAGTTCTTTTGGTTGATGCCACAGGCCACCACAGGAGTCCTGACCTTGCTGAGGTCCCTGTTGTTACGGGCATAATTAAATCCCCAGTGAGAGTTGTGTGCCATTCACCTCGAAGTGTGGGAAGGAATAGAAATGGTTTAGAGAATTCTAGCCTTTTTCAGAGATCAGATAATGTAAACACTGTGACTGGTCATGTAGAATCAGGGAGAAGAGTTAAGGTGGCAGGTGTTCCAAGTGTTAATCTACTGGGCTCCAGTGCAAGAAAGGGAGATCCATCACCATCTCATTTTAGCCCAGGTTTGCAATCTTTAATAAAATTAATAAAAGTATTATTAAGTCAGAGTAGTCTTGGTTCAAGAGTGCATGTTATTGGATCAGTAATAGTAGTCCTTGATCTTTTCTTCTCTCAAATTAATATGACAGTTAATAATAGTACCATAGTTTAGGTTAAAAAAGTTTTGATGATGACAATGATGCTGATGATGATTGATAATGATGATAATGATGATGATAATTAGTAATAATAAACTTTAACATCATTGAAATTGATCATGCTAGTCTTTAGTAAATGACAGTGCTATCCCTTTAATGCTTTTTTGGCCCATAAATGTATAAGTGAACTTTCATGATCATTGAGCTCATATATTGTTAAACATTGTCAGGGATGTCTCTGTAAAGATTTTAAATTGCTAGTTGTATCCAGTAATTTGGTGGGAAATTGAACAGTCAGGTAGTTCTTTTGTTTCTTTTTTCCTATTTTTTCCTATAGAAGCAGGGTTGTCAAAATTAGCTGGCCTGCCGGCGAAAATTGTCGCCTACTTGGTTAGTATCGGCCGGCTATACTCTGCTAGGCATTTCTTTACGGATGACGTTTTCCAAATAAAGTATCCCTGGGCTGGCCGGTTACTTTGACAACTCAGCCGTCTAATTCAAAACTTTCTGACAACCCTGTAGATTGGAAGTAGCTAGCGGTGATGCTCATATACTGAGTAGCCATAGTGACAGCCCTGATTGTGATTAATGTAACACACAAGCTAGGTTTATTGTGTTATGAGATTATTTAAAATAATTATGAATATTTACAGACAGTCTAGCCAGTGAACATTCGATAGGTGAGAGCCCAGTGGATCATGAGAGTTTAGCTACTGACACAAGAATTGCTGAGCAGAGGCAAACAAGAGATGCTTCTCAGTTCAAGAGCTTTTTAGGAGAAGAGGGATATCAGCCTCCCCCACTCTCCTCTAATTTATCAACATCAGAAATAAAGCAACAGCTCTTTGATTTCTCATTAGGTACAGTATAAATAATAATACAGAAGTAAAAGAAAGGGTATTGTTTTGTTACTTTGTTAAACTGTTAACTAAAGGAAATGGCTCCACATAGATGAAGATGTTATTCTCAATTTGAAAAGGTCAGCTTTTGCAGTTTTTAGCTATCACTGTGTTTCTCACTTCGTAGATTTTGTCATGTGATTTTTCAGTTTATGCAATATGAGCCTTTTTGTGGAAAAGGAAACTTAGGCTAGTTTTATCATAACCTGAAAACCTAGGGTTAATGTTGGAGAGAGAAATATGTTGTGTATGAAGTGTTTATAAAGTGTTTACCACACCATCCAATGGGATATTAACATGTACAAGCAGTGTGTAAAGAAAGTAGTGTCCGATAGCCCAGGACTAGTGGATTTTGCTATTGGGCTTGTGAATTCTGTTCTTAAATGAAGTTTTTTGGGGAATTCAAATTAAGGAAGAACTGTAAATCAATCCTGCTGATCAAAATTTTTATGGGGGCTAGTTGAAACATGACTCTTGAGTAAGTACTTGCTAGCTAACAGCTTGTCTGAATGGCAAGCTGTAAAATTGACTTTCTTTGCACCCTGGCAATAATGACATAAGTAGGTTAAAAAATTTTTGTGAACTTTATTGAGTGAATATATGACTTATTTAGTTCCAGATGTTTAAGCAAGCTGTAAAATTGACTTTCTTTGCAATAGTTATAAAAATAGGTTAAAACATTTTTATGAACTTTATTAACTAAATATATAACCTGTTTAGTTCCAGATGTTTCTTCACAAACTGGAGATGGTGATCAGTCTAATATGTAAGTACTGTAGGCAAATGAAAAACTTTTAGATCAGATTCTGATCATGTAAAGTCCTTTGATTCATAGATGGCTAAGACTTTGGTTACCTCAGGATTGTTGTGTGACTACCCAAAGCCATTTCATAACACAGCTAAGGGAAGTGGTCAAAACAGGTGTAGTAGCTGAGGACCTGTATGAACTTGTACCTTGACTAGGGGTGTATAGGGCTACACAACATGCCACCCACTTGTGGAAACTGATGGACTAAAACTTTTGCCGTGAAAACCTGAGATACGAATAATATATGGAAATATATACTGTAGTTCTTTCAGTTGTTTTAGTTGTACAAGTATGTTGGAGACTGCTAATATTAGGCAATAACGTTCACACAGTTTAAAATTCAAAGTAAACTTCAAGGTTTACCAAGTGGATATTTATTTGAGGCTTAGTCAATCATAGTTGAAACGTTTTCCATCATTGTTTTCTACTTTCATATGTTTATATTATGTAGGCAAAAATAAGATTATTGAAATAAATAAAAGTGCTGATTTTGTTGGCTTCTTTTCAGTTTACCAGGTGACGAAAAACCAAATTCGAAATTGAAGAAAAAGAAACAGAAGACTGGTGAGGTCTAAACCCAATCAATATTTCAAAATTGATTATTTATTATAAAAACCTGCCAGACTTATTTCCTCTCGATCCATGCTTTCAATTTTGCGTACAAACAAACAAAAACAACAACAACAACAATCTTCAATGAATTTCAGGCAACAAGTTAATTAATGTTCATTTTTACTTTTCAGCTCGTATTGTTCCCTCCAGGTACATGGAGAAAGCAAAGGTCACAAAAAAGGCAGCGGGAAAGGTATCAGAAAGACTTGAATCATGTTTCATTGTATTTCATACCAAATTTTGAATTATCCCAAGGCTGTGTTGAGACTGGTCCTAGGCTAGTGACTACAAGTAACTGCTCACAGCCGGCGGAATTCCACCATTTGCTGGCTTCTGTTGAGAAAGAACTATTCCCCGCATTTATAGTCTTTGATGGTTCTAATGCTTCATTCACAGGAGGTTGCACTGCCTACTAAGAAGAAAGTCAAGGCAAACACAGCAGCGCCTAAATCTAGAGATCAGTCCTTAATCCACTCACACTCATATGACAGCGGCCTGAACTTAGGCGTCAATACACCTTTTGTGCGACACACATCACAGCAGAAAGGCTTAGTGACTTCCACTCCAGCTGACGGCATGGTTGGTGTTGACCCCCCTGCTCACATGGCAGCCCCCACCCCTATCTTACCACAGGGAATCCCAACATCTACCCGGGTGCATGGTGGAGGTGCTGCAGCTGTTAAAAAAGTCGCTCGTGATAGATCTAAATCGCAAGCTGCAGTTGTAACGAAAAAACAAGCTATCAAGTCGACAGGTAAACGTCATAAATAAAGACAAATTTAACATTGCTACAACTGAGCAGGGAAGTTGTTACCCTGCGAGCAGAGGCTACATTTTCGCTGTGTGAGCTGGCGTGCGAAAAGTAGCCTCTGCCGACAACCGTTCAAATCCGTCCAGAAATCTGGACGAATAAATCAAGAAAACGGGTTTTTTTTTTCACTGTTCTTGACCGGTTTAGAGCATTGCGTGAGTCTTGCGTAGCAGATCAGAGTTGTCGCAATTTTTTTATTCCCGCGAAACTCGCGCCATTTGACGACAGACCTGACGATTTGATTTTGCTCACGAATCGCGTGACGAATTTCGCGCATGCACGATAGAAAATTGAACAGTTGTCCGCAGAGGCTACTTTTCGCACGCCAGCTCACCCAGGGAAAATGTAGCCTCTGCTCGCAGGTTAGGAAGTTGTGTCTATTGATATTGAACACAAAAAAAGAGAGACTTCTCTTACCGATATTGTTTCACAGCTGCAAAGAACCGTCGGTCATCGGACAGGGAGTTTAAGCAACGGCGACGATGACGGCAACGAGAACGGCAAAAAGTAATAGGTTTAGATTAGCAAAACAGACACTTTGCCCGTACATCAGAATTTTTTTGTACACTTCTTTGCCGTTGTTGTACGACCACGACGTGAAATTACCTAATTTCACGTTTTGTAGAGGACCTGAACACAAGACAACGATTTTCTCTTTCTATTTTTGAACCTCTAGATACAGTCCTTTAGAATTCAACTTCAGTTAAAAATCATCAACGTGTAACAAATTTAACAAATCCTTTTAAGAGTTGTTTCGGCACCTTCATCGTCTTCGTTACTTAGACTCCATTATGCCCGACTAAAATTGGTGCGCGCCCAAAAAAATTTCATCTGTGGTCGGACACGATGTATGGACAAAGTTCTTACCAAAGCCAATCTAATATCTGACGCCTAGACTAACACAATCTACCTTGATCGCTTGTCAGTTGTCACACCAACGAACTTAAACATTTTTGTGGGGAATATTTGACTGTAATCTGTTCGTCAGCGAATCCCGCGCTTACCGAGCACATTTTAGTAAAGTCGCGAATGCCTCTTTAATTGAGTCCGACCTTACTTTTGTGCTTGGTCTGACCAAAATGGTGACTTAGCCAGACGTATGTTAAGAAAGAAAAATTCTTTGTAGCTTTGTTTTAGGTCTGCATGTGTATTACCACATAGCTGTTTCTCTCTTCAGTGATTATCAGTAATACTTCAATATTACATGGCTCCAGCGAGCTGATTGTGTTTTTGATAGTGTTGTGTCGCGAAAATCGCCTGTAAACATTGCTTTTTTACATATCTTATGGCTCATCTCAAGCTCATTCACTGCAAGCAGATCATGTGACAGCAAAGCCTCCAGTTCCATCTGAGGTAGGATCTAGCAATGAGTAACGTTGATGTGTAACTTCTGCTACTCACACGCCTTCTGTACTGTTGTGCAGAGATGGCGCAGACATGAAAGCACTCGCCTCTTACCTTTGTAGCCTTAGTTCAAATCCCGGAAGCGACGTCCTGTGTGGGTCGATTTTGTTGTTTGTTGTTTTCTTTACTCCAAGAGGTTCTTCTCCGCCGGGTTTCGTCAGTTTTCCCTTCACCTCAGAAACCATTCTGTCCAAAATCCAATTCGATCTTTGAAGGTGTCTAAAAGACATACTAGTCGGGGACACTTAGAGGGCGAGAGGCCCGGGGGGTTACTTGAGTTAATTTTTGCTGGATATGTGCCGCTGGCCTCTCAGAACCCCTACCCCATTATAATCTATTCTGTAGCCATCTTATAGACCGCCTCTTAGTCACTTTGGGAAAAAGTAATTTTTGCGATCCCAACTTAATCACTTTCTGTTTATGCAACTGCCTTATAAAGCCTTCTTACTTGGTCATCCTGAAATGAACTGTCACATTTGTTAAACTTAATGTGGTGTAAATCTTTCTATTTTTAAATCCCTGCATACCCAAATTCTCTGACCCCCAAAATCCTGAAAATATGTGACCCCATTCTAGTAACTCCTGTAAAAGTACAAGCCAATAATAGTCAATCGAGTCGTTAAACTGCGACCCCATACGGCGTCCCACACCCATTAGCCTACAACTAAGAAGTACCCCCTCCCCCCACCTCCCGAGCGACAGGAAGATAAGTCTTTCACCCTCTCCATATAACGTTAGTTTAATTTAAAAAGTTTCAGTTTCAGAGCTGTAGTGTTTAGAAGGGTTGAGTGAACACAGCGTAAAAACCTATCTGCGGTTAGTAGGAAAATTTATCGCATTTTATTACGGTGTGTTTCAGGTTGGTCATTCATCCTTGGAAATGGATCAGGATATCTCACAACGCCAACTTGAACTTCAGTATTCAAGAGTTGTGCAAGCTGCTTTTTTGTATTCAAGGGTAAGACTTTCAATTTTGATTTCCTATCGGGGGAAGTTAAAATTGCCTCCCTCTTTCAAACGTTTCTGCGCATAACTTATTTGGTAAAAACCGCGATTTTCAAGAAAAACGTACCAGATTCCACTGAATCTCATGAACACTAGTTGATCTGCATGACAAGGCGAAGAAGTTTCCGTCCCCCAAAGGATGATGTTAATCTAGGGCAGCTTGTGTTGCGCTTTGGGGGATCACATGGGCCTCGTGTCCCCTTCTTTCCGTGGTCCCGCGTCTGTGAGGCAAA
>BOPM01000645.1:120415-137062 GCA_022179025.1 Porites australiensis
TTCGTTAAAAAATAGTTTGTTAGCTAGGAAAGGCGCTTCTACCCTTTAGATTTTGATTTTAATATTAGGCTTCGGGCCAAAGAAGTTGCCGGGACTTTAGAGAAATGCACGCTAGAAGAAATTATAAAACAGTGTTCTCAACACGTACCTAGTGCTAAGAATAAGAACATTTATACTGAAGGTAATGTCAGGTTTTTTTTTGTGGCTAGAAAGAGAAAAATTCGATGGCTTGGTCCCTTAAGGTTTTCAACGCTTTCTATGCTTTTATCAGTTTTCATTGTCGGCACTGAAAATAAAATTTATCCCAAAAATATAATAATATTAGTTATCAGATTATTGGAGCAAAATTTACAAATATACTTAATTTATGTCCTTGAATATAACTCGGATTACCCGCCGTGCAGTTGACTTAATTGGGAGGTTTATCGCGCACTGGCAGTCAGAGTACGCTTAAATTTTATCTGCTTATATAATAAATATACTTGCTCTATGCCAAAAAAAACCTTAAGTTTACTTTTTATGTCGATACGAAAAATTTGATCTCGTGTCCCATCCTCCCTTACAATTATAGTCGTTTAAGTTGTCGGACAGCCCGGGAATTTTAACAATCAGCGCTTGTTTCTTAAGTCTGCAACTTGGTTTTACTCTCTCAGTGCAACTACTCCCTTCGCAAACACAGCGATATCCATTTAGAGTCCTCTTTGTAAAGTTCCTTGAATAAGCAGGTGATTTCGCTCTCCTAAAATACTCTGCTTCAAGGTTCGACGCTGTGTGTAGAATATCATTAACTTTTAATGTCTTTTGCCTCATGGTGTTAAAACTCGCTGAGTTTGAGTTTTCTCTCGCTATGTCTCGTAAGCGTTGTTCGTCTCTTGAAGGCGGTGGTGCAGGCGTACTCTGCAACGTTAGGTGTTCTCGTTTGATCTCTGTCTTTAGCACGCAGCAGCAATCCCTAGTTGCTAAGGATGTCCCTATATCATCAATTTCCAGTGAAACGTTTGTTTCGCCGAGTCTTCGAGGTCGAAGCGAACGAGGGCTTGGCTTCGTGAGTTTTCCATTCAACTTTTCGTAAATTTCTCTTTTCAAGTTGGATAAATCGCCCAAACTTTTGCTTAGTTCTTTGGTCCTTGGTCTTTGAACAAACAATGACTGCTTCGCTCCGACTGCTAGTTTCGAAGACTTGGATCTCTCTTTTCCTTTGTACATTGCAAAAATTGAGCAGGGCAAATGCAGTTAACCATACCAAAATAACTTTTTTTTGCCTCTCGCTTCAAATCTCAGAACTTCTATAGCCCCAAGTTTTAATTTGATCGCAGTGGCGAGCGGCTTGACGTACCGCATAAGCTCGTTCAAAATTAGTTACTGAATATTGATTTCCTCGCCTCTACGACGAAAACGTAATTATCAGCTTGTAATTATTTTTTCCTGTCCGTACAATTTCGCACATTGTCTTCTCTCAGCACTTTGCTGACCTAAACATCCTGTAACTGGCCGCACGCTATGTCTAGGAAAACGATTAGATCAAGCATTCGATTTGATTAATTACCAAGTCAAAACTTCAAGGAAATTTGCCCTGGGCAAACAAACAGTGATCAGAATGTCCAAACTCTTCAAAAGTGGCTAAAATTTGAATATAAAAAGAGAATTGGTGAAATCGGCCTTGATCTGTAAAAAACATCACTCGATCAGAGTGGCTTTCCATTAAGAAGGAGTCCTTAGGAGGTGGATAATTGAAATCAAAATTAAATACAAATATAAGTGGATATCTACATGACAAAGGTAACTTATTGAACAAAGATGTGAGACGAATTTGTGCTAAAAATAAATGAACCCATGTGGTGTTAATTACGTACATTTATTGCCCTTAAGTAAACATCTCGGTCGCTTCTTATCCTGTTAAATGAGAAGATAAAAGTTGAAAAAGAAAACTCTGTCTGTCTCGTTTTTATTAGAAGCAGACCGCCAGCTGGGAAATTGCTGATAGTTTAAATAAGAAGCTTATATTGGAATTATCTGGATGGATTATAAAAGCTGCACTTGTTTAAAAACAGCGTTATTTAAGAGAACAATGGGAGTTATATCAATTAGTATTAGGTGATTGGTAGCTTTCCAAAGTTAATTGACTTTTCATGGGGGTGGGCATCCTGATAAAGCTTCGTTTGTCGGCCGAGACGGCTGTTTTTACTGTAAACTGAAATGTAGGTTTAACGGTAACGAGAACATAGAAAGAAAAATCACTATTAAAAAAGAACGGTTTGTAAGGAAGTAACATCTCTTCTCATGTGGAACACTTTCTTTTTGGTACATTTCTTTGACGTCATTACACAACTACGACGCAAAACTTCCTAATTAGTCTTTAATGCTTCACCATGGCCGTTGTTTAAACTTTTCTGCCAACAGCAAGGTTAGTTGTAACTAAACTGACTTACATATCGCGCATGCTCTTACAAAGCCCAGTGTTGTATAACCAAAATGTATAGGGAAATGTCATGCTAAAAACAATCTCCGTCCTCGGTGCATCGTTATCTTTGTATTGGAGAACAACGCATTTGTCAGTTAATTAAGACACGTTCTTTGAATAGAGGGCTAAGAAGCAAGGTGCCTCACGCACCTTGTGGATTCTGAAAGAGGCTGCCATGGTCGAGCAATAAGTAAGAGCGTTGGACTTGGACAATCCAGAGCCACAGAGAAAAGGCCCCGAGTTCAAGTTCGGATGTGTTAACGGTTGTCCCGAGAGTTCAAAACGAAAGTAGCCAACTTGTTTGCTTGAGGCCATGTAGGATTCTTATCCTCGCTATGTCTCATTTGAATTATTTGTCATGTATTTGCTCGGCCCCACTAAACTTTGTGCTATTATTACTACTGCTGAAGATAAATAAAGTAATTTAATTTTGGTTTTTAATTTAAATCCATGCAGACAGCATGAAAACCTCGCTTAAGAACTAAACAATACCAAATCAGAGATCACTTTATGGGTCTTGGTTTGTATTCAGACACGGTAACTTTATGTCAATCTTTTTAAACTTGATAACGTCCTTGGTATTGCCGAGGCTTTGACTTCCCGCGATACAATATGGACATTTTCCTACTGTTATGTTGTTTTCCACGTCTGGCACGATCAATGCTTGAGTCTTCTCTCTTGTGCTGACATTCTTGTATGTTTTCCTCAAAATATACTGTTGTCTGTCTTTTCTTTCTCCTCCACTGTTGAGTGTTGAGTGCAATGACTTTAAATCCGGCATGGAAACGTGCTTTTTCAAAGGCAGTTTCAGAATTTCTGGCTCCAAGTCGCAGATGGGAGTGTTATTGTGTTTTCTTCTTTCATCATTCGTGATAAATTTAGAGTTTAGAGTTCTCTGGAAGAGAATAGCTCTTTGTATGGTCATTTCGGAAACAGCTTCCGTGTGAGACGAAGTTTGTTCAGGTTTGTTCTGTGCATTTCTGAACTTGTGCAGTCGAGAGGGAGGAGATCTGCATCGGAAAGCTGGGGACGAGTAACCCACTCTCTGACTGTGCTCCCTCGCTAAACTCCACTCATCTCTGTCAGTTTTTTTGTTCATATTCATCCCTCTTCTCTTGGATGCGTTTTCAGTGTTATTTACATACCTAACAGGTTTATAGTTCCAGCTGGTAACTTGAGGTGAAGAGCTCCCGTCCGCCCCAAACACAGAAGGCGTTAGTGTGAAATGTACTCTCCGCTTTGCAGCCCGAGATGCACTCGGTTGCGTTGAAAGTTGAGTGCAAATTGACATCACATCAATGGCGGGGAGGACATCTTCAAAAGAATCGCTGCTACTTCGAGACGTGCATTTGAACTCTTGGACATCAAAATAGGGTGACATTTGGTCTATCCGGCTCTGACAGACTTCATTAGATGAAGGCATCGGCTCTGGAGAGAAGGTCATTTTCAGACAGCTTACAACAAGACAACTGCTGCTCGAAAATGTAGGACTGTAACCTGAGAATTTTAACTGAGTCAGTCGTGTCTTGAAACCAGTCGACTCTTATTGTCGTAAATTGAAATTTCGCGGCCAGTTCGTCGACTTGGAATACCCGCACAAAACTTTGCCTGTCCTATCCTAGCCCAGCGTAATTCTTTACCAGCTACTCGTCGTAGCCCTGCTTCACAGAACTAGCCAATTGTGGAAAAGTGTTGCCTCCAGGTCTGAAGTCTCTTCTTTCAAGAAAAATTACACTGGTTAGTTATTCCCAGTTGTAAAGCGCTTGTTTACTGTCCAGATATTGCGCGTATATTCTGTTTCTAAGAGTGTTCTGCACCATCTATAAACCTGGTAATCCCCTATATAATTAACTTTTGTGGGAGGTATTAAATCGGGCCTCAGTGAAAACACTTTTGTCTAAAAAAACCAATACATGATATCTAAAAGGCAAACAGATGATTGGATAATTCAATAGAGTTTTGGTCAACAGCCGACGGCACATTCTAGACAAAGGAAATTTAAATTAACTTTGGATTAAAGGGAGCTATTGAGATTGGGTTTTCTTCACGCTTTCTATTAGATTTTGTTTGTTTATTAAACAACGTCTTATGCACCGACGAAGTACAAAAATTAACCTGAGATCAGGCTCAATTTTCGTTTCGCTTTGTAATAACATTCCTGCGGGCAAGGCGAAAAGAAAAAATTAGCGGTAGCCGTTAGAGAGAATGTATGAGAACCGCTAAAATTGGGCCTGATCTCAGGTTATACAAAAATATTTTCAAATTGGATGGCTGTGGGACTCTAGATATGATGCATTTGTAGTTGTTCTCGCGGGGCATTGCGCCATAGTTCGAACTTATTTTTTAATCCACTACAAAATCTTTGCTTCTAAGAATTAATTCCACCAGCAGAAATGCAGAAACGCTAATTCTTCCCTGGTCCCAAGGACTCGCCGTCCCCTCGGAAGTTCAAATTATTCGAACCAATCAAATTGATTTGCGTGTTTGTAAAAATATCAACCAATCAGCGCCCAAGGGTCAGATTCTGACCCTCTCGTTTGCCTGAAAGTGATATTTAAGTCCAAGCTAACCAAAGGTTTTCTTCTTCCTCGCCGCGTCGAGCGGCTTTTCTCTCACACGCGAAGAAAATTTCAAAAAAAAACATCTGGGACCAGGGTGCGCTAACTCGCAAATGGTTGCAAATAGAGATTCTTTTGACTCGCAACTTCCGAAAACTGCACACATTTTGCGACTTTGCGGGTGTGGATTTCAAGCCCTTCCCTTGGAAAACGGGTGGGTTGATACGCACCCTTCTTGAATCCTTGACCCTATTTTAGGCCAAAAAACATGTGATTTTTTATACCCAAGTTTACACCTGCATAGCTGTTTCAAGGAAGAGGTGGAGGTTTCGTCTCCATTTTGAGACATAACAGTGTTAACAAGTAGTATGTCTATGTTGTAGTTGTTTTTTTTATCTCAGTTAATTTTTATTTTTCCATTGTTTTGGGGTATGGTAATGTATGCTAATGAATTTAAAACAAAGGAAAAACAAAAATTAACTGAAATTAAAAATTAACTGCAACATCTACGCTAGATTATGCAAGGGATTTTTGCCTAGGAAAACGGGCTAGCCTGGTTGCCCGATCGTTCAAGATAAAACTATAGCCAGAGAGCTCTCTCTAGGAGGAAGACCTTTGGGGTCTCTTCTTAGTGTCCGTTTTAGACAGGTGTCCGCTGGTCTTGTAGAGAGTTAAAGAAAACGAACGGTATAGGAACTAACTCCAGTAGCCTGTTGCAGACGTTCAGGCGTAGCCGGCGGGAAAAAAAACTTACAACTTTCACATTGCTCATAATACTCTTTGTTTACTACATAAATTTTGCATAGGAATTGTTTTCAATTTCTCCTGGGCATTACAGTCGTCCTAGGAGAAAGGAAACCAATGTTTACGCTTCTTTTGGCGAGGGGTGCGGGGCGGTGGTAATCAAGGTGTATTATGGCGATGCAAAAGTGGCTTTTTGAGCCGAGAGCAAAAAAACTGGGGAGACTGGAAAGAGCGGCATCTCCCAGTCCCCGCTCGTTTTTTTCTTGCTCGCTCTATTTTCACCCAGGCTCCACTCTCAGACTGTGAACATTAGGAACACGCTTAACTCTAGTGGTCGGTTTCTGAAACAAAGTCTATTTTAAGCCGCGGTTTAAGAAATCACTTGACCCCCAGATCTCTTCCTAGATGGTTTATTTTACCAAAATCAATGCTTTTCTTGTCTATGCTACGTGCATTGAAAAATGTACACCATAAATGGTGTCTAGATAAAAGCGTTGCCATCCCTGGGTGTCTGTGTCCACGGTCTTATATAGGTATCCGTTAGGAGATAGTTGTCTGTAATTAAAGAAAGTTTTGTTTTTAAGTTTTGAAAAGCATGTCAGTATTGTGCAGCCGTATGCCATTCAAGTCCAATCGAGCGTTTAAACAATAAATCAAATAAAACTAATGCCTTTTCTTTGACGCAAGTAAAAACGCTCAGTTGTAGAATGAACTGTAAACAGAACAGATGTCAGAACAATGACATGTTAGACAAACAAAACTATTCCACTAATGCTTGTACTAATAATTATAGCCCCTAATTATTATTTCAGAACGAGTCCATAGGATATTGACACACTAAAGTTCTTTTCAATAATGACAACAAATAAACAATTCTTTTGTTAATGTGACGAGTTTATTTGACAACGCGACAAGAGAGCTTTTGAAATTGTAAGATGTTCGAGGCACTGTTATAAAAGTCATTCCTTGTCTTACTATCGAACGTTTGGACTCTGAAATGGTTTTTTAAAATGGCGGCGGTTTTTTTGGGAGAAAAAACACTAAAACAGCAGTCGATTGAACAAACATTAAGGAGGCTTAAGTACTTACACACCTCGCTGAGTCCACTTGAAGCTGGCAACAACAACCGGAGTCAACAAAAAGTCGGCCAATTTCTTCGGACAAAACCTCTGCAGCCAGCAGCAGGCGATGAACGGGTAATTACTATTCCTCAAAGGACGACTGCTAAGGAACAGTGTTTTCTTTCATTGGCACCCAAGACTGTGAAAAGGATTCGCGAAAAGGAAAAGGCTCGTGTCAAACTACAGAAACAGCATAAGAAAGCCGTTCGGACTGGTCGCGCGCTGTTACATTCAAAAACATGCGAAATTGCAGCTCCTAAAACTGAGGAAGGGAAACAGTTTAAAACGAGAGACGTAAAAATTTCCAGAACTCCAACAGGACGCGTACAAAGTTGCAAGTCAGCTCCTGGAAGTTCATGCACTGTTGATCCTTACAAACGCGTGCAGTGTTTTGCAAGTGACTACTCAAACAAGAAACAAAGGACAAAGCAATATTACACGAACATAAAGGTTAACCGCGTTACTTTCTCAGCGCGTCCGATTGGCTTCGTGGCTAAATCAACGAGGAAAAAACAAAGCAAAGTAGAGGTGCCTAAAAGTGGTTTCTCTAATGGATGGGGCATGCGGTGTAAAACAGAGTCTCTTTGTCTAGGAAATCGTGCAAACGACTCAAAGTGCACTGACAGGAATATCCTGGATGTTACTGCAGGGTTAAAAACTGTCAAACTTGAGACCTGGACTGAACGAATGCGAAAAGATCGTTACGGAGAAAGACTCTCTCAACCTCCCCCTACACCGGTTCGACAGATTGCCATTAGACTACCTGAGGGACGAGTGGTAAAGTACCAATTGTCAGAGGACGAATAACTAGAAAAGGAAATTTAGTAGTTGTTGTTTTTGCGCATGTCTCAAACGCGAATTTCACAGAGGGGGATTGAAATCTATAAATGTAATTGGTGGTAGCCGCATATTTTTAAGAGTTAATTATACGGAGAAGATAACGATAAAGAAGGTATAAAATAAAGAACAGTTGATTGTTCTCAAAACTATCTTGCCTCAGTGTGGTTGCTAAACATTATTTTTGTCAACGTCGTACTGACCAAGTTTCCCAATCATACGCACAATTTCAATTTTCGTTCCGTTTTTCTTAAGCAATATGTTTCAGTATAACTTGGAAAAGCTGGGGCTTTACTACTCATTTCTCTCCACCACCACGCACTCAGAAACTCACCTCTTTGATAGTTTCTAGTATCACATTTACAAACTTCGTGGCTCGTGTAGTGGTTTTTACGTTCTACGAACGATTTTCTAGAACCTATATATGCTATATCTAACCCAGGGGCTCTTTCGCCCATACTTGAAAACTTGCGTCCCGCCTTTTCTCTCGACCCTGGGTCTCCGAGGATGTATCTAGCCGGATATTTGAAAACGTTACCACCAAATGGATTTTGCGTCCAACAGTTTTTTTTTTTTCGGCCAAAAAATATCTTCAAAGTAGCCATTAAAAAACTGAGAGTGCAACCATTGCTTTTTTTGTTTCTTCTCCTCCTTTCTTCCTCCTCGCTCTTTTTCTTTCTCCTTTCCTTTAGAGTGATTTTGGAGCTTATCAGGCCCCAAAAGCCTGCCTTTTGACGCCTTTTCACTCAAATGACTGCAAATTTCGTCAGGTTGGTTTTCAAAAAATCGGCTAGATATATACATATATATATTTTTTTGGAAACGAAACCCAGAAAATTGAAAAGAGCTTTTAACATGACAAATACTTGTCATTTTATCTCGTATAACCTTTCTTTTATAGCATTTAGCAGGTGCATGAGGCCTAAATTTAATTCGGATAGCTGTAATTATTGTCTTTTATTTGGACAATAAAATTAATGTCCTTTCGACACGACCACTCATTTTCCGATGTGTCTTTTCATGCAAATTTTTTGAAGTTTCGCTTGCTTGAAAAACGTACTTTCTTTGATCATTTGACATCACTTAAGAGTCCTCGTGAAACAAACATTTAATTGAGGTCTTACAAAGTGAAAATATCGTAGGAGAAAGTGGCACACATTAAAAAACGACGTGAAAATAATGTTGGCTTATATCAGTCAATTTCCATATCTTGCGACAACAACTATTCATAATTTATGTTTTTAACATCTTCCATAGATCTCGCGCTGTGTGCTGTTGAAATAGGAGAATAAAGATGAATTTCGTGTAAAAATTCACTAAAATGGACATTCCTTTTATATTTTGGCTGCTGGTCTTCGATTGCCCTGTTTTCAGAGCTTACTCCTTTAATCTGAACTGCTTTGAATTTATCCTCCTCTGTTGTAGTTGGACTTCCGTTTTCAAGTTCATCCCATTTTTCTAAGCGATATCGAGGAATTTCGATATTTACAATAGGAACAAGCCAAAGATTGCCTTCTTCATGAGTTATTGCCTCAGACGTTGGGTCCATTTCTCGTGACAATGAAATACGAGGTAAGGCCGGTAACGTCGATGTCTTCGAAGAAGAGCTCCCACCATTTCCAAAGTCGTGAAGCATGAAATGGTCTCTAGGCAACTGCCTAACACTTAAACAAGTCTGCGAAGAAAACGTGTTTCTCTCTTGGCTAGAATTATGCCTGTTTCGCTTCTTCTTTTTGTCCCGTTTTAAGGGCTCTGATTTTCTGTCCTTAAGCTTCGGCAGCGGAGGCATTTTGGGAAGCGCTGTGTAAAATATTTCTTTATTTTCTGGCGGTATGCTGTCTAATTTTGGCAGTCGTAGTTGTGCGCGAGTGCTGGTGACATCCCAGTGCCTCTGTGCCACTGAACGGTCAGAAAAATTAACGTTTCCCCCACTATTGAGAAGAAGCTGCTTCAGATAGTCTTTATCATTCAGGTGAAATGACTTCGGTGGGTTTTTAGGTGTCGTTGAGTTTTTCTTATGATTTCCACGCGCTTTTGTTGGTTCATTCAGATCTGTTGCGGTGTTTGTGCTAGACAGTCTTTTCGTGTCTCGTATCTCGTCAGTTTTGTTTGAACCGGATAATCCCTTTCTAAATAGACGTACAGCTTTTTCCTCATAACGTCTATGCAATAGCAGCAGCTCTCTCATTTCTTTGTAGCTTCTTTTATCCTTCACGGATTCGGAAGTCCCGGTCAGTGCGAAAGGCATGACTATAATCACTCACGCCATCCTCGACTGAAGAAGATGCATTTATCAACCAATAAAAACAAAACCGTTTCTCTTCATACCAACTTGATAAATCCAATAGGTAACCTAGAACTCCAATATCCGTTGGTAAACAGTGGCTCACTGGGAACTCCTTAGCAATGAAGTAACTCGTCGATTGTTTCAGATAAAGTGTGAATTCAAGATGCCAAACTGGGGGTGAATGAATATTTTATGAAATATTTAGGGTCTATGGCCAATGACCCAAAACATATCACGTTTCGAAGTATCTAAAACTTGTTTCAAAACATGATCACGCAATGATAAAAATTCAAAATAACAAAATACTGCTATGAGAAAGCATATTAAAACTTTGATACTGTTAGGAGAGAAAATATATAGTTTAGCGTGACATTCATTACTACATTATTTGCATAAGTTTGATTTTTAATCCCATTGTTCAGATTGTTGGCATGTATCGAGTTTGTCAGTTCAACAAAACGACAGTACAAAACTATAGCTTAGAAGTGTCAATCGAAGATATATGCGTGCTCATGCCCTACTTGTAAACTACAGGATTTTAAGAGGCTCTATCTACTGTTCCGTTTGGGCACGTAATTTTAGAATTAACGTGTTAAACTAATTACAGTTACTAAACACAAAGACAAAAAAATCAATTAACCCATAGAAGTCACAGAATTAAGAAGGCTTAAAACAATGGCTTAATCCCTCTTCTTGTAACCTTTTATTCAAGCATTCCACAATCTGATGGTCCCTGATTGGTTTGCCAGTTTTGCGGTTATTATCCAGAGGAACCATATCCGTAATGCCCGTTGCCAGGAGAGTACGAAATACACTACCAGGGAGGGGTACCTCAAAAACATTATGAAGCCCAGTCCCAGATTCCAGAGGACAATCAGCAACCTTGTTCCCAGGGTTCTCTACGGGTGGGAGAGAGAACCTGGGAACGAAGTTGTCCCGAGGATAGTGTCTAATAGCCCTCGTTCGATATATTAAATTTCTAACATGACTCCGAGGCTTTAGGGTCCATATTGCAAATTTTTCACGATTCCATTGTCTCGCAATTCCAAGAAGAGACTTGAGTACAAAGAAAACCAAACCAAATATAGAGAAAAATGACGCTAAAGCCTCGGAATCATGTTAGAATTTTAATATATCGAAGGTGAGCTATTTTAGCATCAAGAAAGAAAAGGATGATTGCAAAGTATTAAAACTTTGGGTTATTTGAAGGGTATCGTCATTAGTGGAAGGAACCGAGAAAGAGACATCCTTTTGCTCCAAAGTGGTATAAGAAAGTATAAGAGTTAACTTTAAGGACAAAATCTTCGCTTTTTCTTCCTATCCCGTTTTCCAGGGTCTATTAATCTCCAACGTCACCACTCGAACCGTTCGGTAATCGAACTTAATCGAACGCTGCGGTTCGATTAAGTTCGGTGGTCCAGGTTTTGAGTTGGCGGCCGGACGTAGAGCTGTCCACTTACGAGATTGTCAGTTATAGAGAGCTTTTGATGAATTTGTTTCAACTGATCAAGCCTTAAGATTACCTTTTGTAGAGAGTATTCCAGATTACCAAGATTATCAGATCATCAAAGATGATTTTCTTATGCAGGTGTCTTTCAAAAATCAATCAATTAATGCACATGATTTTTTGTCGCAAATGTAATGGGCTAAATGTTTTAATGTTTGTTTTTGTAACATTACGAATGTAGGAAACGTGATGGGGCACGGAGCAAGAGGAAAAATAAGAGAAATATCAATAGTAAAAAACAAGCCCATGGCGGGATATTTTTAGTCAACGAATGTAGCTTTGTCTTATATGGCAAATTAACCGCTTCTCGTCTTCTTCCCCTTTTTTGGTTAAATTAGATATTTGAATCCATGCCTGCAGGCTGTATAATGATAATTTTTTGATCTGAATATATATGACAATCAGTAGTAATGTTAAAATAAGTAATTTTCTTCGTTTATAACAGTTCAACATTTGGTATATCAGTTTTTTTCACTATTCCTACAGTCGTTCAGGTTACTGCTGTAGTTAATAAACTCGTGAGAAGGGAATGTGCAGTCTTCTCAATTTACTTGTGAACGAGCACTTCATACAAAGCTTTGCTGGAGATGTAGGTTCCATAAATTGCTACAATCAACCCAAACACGATCATAGCGTAATCCAAAGCAATCTGACGCATGTTGAGGTCTTTTCCGCTCAGAATTAAATGAGCAATACAAGGTAAAATGCAGTTGAATAATGGAAGGGATAGATTGCCGAAAAACGACGTTAAATAACCAAAGTGTGGAACAAAGACCGCTGCTAAGAGAGTGAGGGACACTAGGACCAGACGAATCGAGGAAAAATAAATAAATCGTGGCAGTCTGACTTTTGATTGGAGCCTTACATAAAAGGAAGATCCTTCAATATACTGGAAAACTGCGTGAAGGGGCAAGGCAAAAGAAACCAAACAACTTAAAACAAACACCACGCTAACAATAATTTTTGGGACATTGTTCGGCAGATTGTTGATCACAATTTCATCTGTCGTGAAAGAAAACGAAAGAAAACCAAATATCGAAAAAGGTAATTTGAAGACCACCGCTACGATGTAAGCAAACGCCAAGGCTCTTCCAAACTTGGACTTGTCGGCCATGCTTTCCTCAACAGAAGGGACAATAGGGGCTGAACCATAGCTAAACATGATGATCCCCAGGGAAATGAGGAAGCCTTCTGTGTCCCAAAACAAAAGAGCTTTGACGTCCCACTCGGAAGAATGAGATGCACCATACCACAGGATCATCAACGCTGTGCTAGCTAAAGCCACAACATCAATAACGCTCAACCAGGCGATCTGCGATAATGACTTCAGAAAAGTAGTTGGGAGAACCACTATCGCTGCAATGCATGTCCACAGTGTTTCTGTGAGGGGTAGGGACGGGAAGGCTGTTGCCATCAGCGATCCACAAACGATAAGATACGACGTTGCTATGATGGTCAAATCAAAACACTGTACAGCAGTGACCGCAATGCCACCAAATCGAGGCCACATGTCTTGTCCGATTTCACGCCAGGAAGAGCGTACGCGCGTTTTGCCACGAGGCCCATCTGTATAATAAAGACAATCAACAAGAACCAGAGCTGTAAACCAATAGATGACAGGCATGAAAAGAAAGGCTACAATAGCAGCTATTCCTCCTTTGGCAACAGCAAAAGGCAGTGCCAAAAATCCAACTCCTTCGATGAAATTGATTATGTTAAGTGCTGCCTTCCACACTGAAGCCCGTCCCGGGGACACTCTGATTAATGGCGTTCCCTCGTCATAGTCCTCCTTATCTGAAGTTAAATCAACGTAACTGTAGCTATCAAAATGTTCCACCATCTTTCCTATGACGGAAATAAGATAAATAATGGTAAGGCAATCCGTATTCCGAAATTCGGGAAATTTTTTATTATGGAATCCGGAATCCTGGGACTTGGAATCAAGGATTCAGCACTGGAAATCCGGAATCCAAGTTCCACTAACAAGGTATCCAAAATCCAGAAACTAACGGCTGCGATCAGGCGGTCCTTCTTCCCTTTTCGTTTTTCCCCTTTCCCCGTCCGCCGACACTATCCCCGAAAAAAAGAATACCTGATCGCAGGTTCTGGAATCCGGAATCCACCGCGTAAATTTGAAAACCATTGCATGCAATCCAGAATCCAGGATTACATTGCACGAGGAAGACATTTCATTGAAAACAATTACTTTCTAGAGATAACATATTTTTATTTAGTCTACCCTGGGGTCGGCCGTAGGCCGACACAATCGGGACTTTTCCCAGGGGACTTCTCTTCGTCGGATTGCACTGAACAAATACAAGACGACGATACACCGCAGAAAAAGCATTTAACACATATATATTTAGCACTGATTTATCTTAGCACTGATTTATCAGTCTTTAGTTCGCCTTAATACGATACTGTGCCGATAACCATATACATTTACCGTGTTATACAGCGCGGTTTATACTTTCGAAGACTGTGCTGTTTGCGGTGTTCGTGAACAACGGATTGCGTAACCACTTCTCGATCGATTGCGTAAGTCTTGTGTGGTTCTTGAGGGCTCGGCAATGTGATTCACTGCAGCGCTATAGGTAAAGTACGCACCAAATTGTTTTTCACGGAGAATATTTACTACGTTTCAGCGTTTGTAAATGTACGGATAGCCCAAGAACCCGCATTGAAATTTCAGAGTTCTGACAAGGCTTCACGCAGCAGCTTTTATAACTTGAATGCCGCCGGATGCGATCATCAGCCCTTCAATAGCTATGTCTCTAAATAGGAAAAAAAAATGCCTGATTGCATGTCCGACAAGTTTTACGACGTATAAACCTACCTATAAATTTTTGTGTGAAGACTGGCTAAGAATACTGTGAATGGTGTAAATGGTCGCGAATCGGGAGTTCAACACAGCTGAGCCGGCTCCTCGCTAGTTTGCCGATTTTGCTACTTGACGTGTAAGGTCTAAAGACATATTACAGCGTTGCTATTAACCTTCACAAATATAACACTGATTGTTACTCATTAAGGTTAGTTAAACTTTTACAATATTAAAATTTGGACCTTGTCAAAACCCCTTGACCTTTTGGAACCCCGTAGCTCATCGGACTACGAATTAGCCAATAGAATTGGTCGTTTCGCCCACACATCCCCTTGGCTTACGGCTTTAGTCGTTTCGCTGAAGAAATAGACTACGAGTAGTCCCCCATTTTTCCTCAGGGATAGTAGAGCAAGCGAAACGCGAGCGCGTGTGAAAATCACCCCACGCGAGAAAGGCGAGACGCTGTAGGGAGAGAGAAAAATGAAAAAGTCTCTCTCCCCGCCGCGTGGCACCTTTTCTTGCGTGGGGTGATTTTCTCGCGCGCTCGCGTGTCGCTCGCTCTACTATCCCTGAGGACCTACTCGCAGTCTACCGAAAAAACGAAACGAGCGCTGCACATGTATATGCCTAATTCAATAAAGGTTGCTGGCAATAGCCCACGTTCGATATACTAAAAGTCTCACATGACTCCGACGCTTTAGGGTCAAAATTGCAAATTTGTTACGAATCCGTTGTCTCGCAATCCCCAGAAGAGACTTGAGAACAAAGAAAACCAAACCAAATATAGAAAGTGACCAGAAGGCCTCGGAGTCATGTTAAAATTTTAATTATATCGAACTTGGGCTATTGGGCATTCAGATCTATGCAATAATTTGCTTGAGTGACGGCGCCCATATTGAATTAATTCGATTTAAGGAGTATTATAGGATGCCCAGGGGGCATGAGCACATTTCGTTTGTATTTTCGAGTGCTTTTCGGGACATTTTTTCGTTAAGTTTTCTTAGAATAAGATTGTAATGGGAAAAAAAAGATCCTTGTGCTGTGTTTGGGTGTAATAATGATCGCTTTTTCCCGACAAATATACAGTGAAAGACCATATTTCTAATATTAAATTAGAAAAAGGTGATCATTATTACATCCAAACACGGCACAACGATCTTTTTTCCCATTACAATCTTATTCTAAGAAAACTTTATGAAAAAATGTCCCAAAAAGCGCCCGAAATTACAAACGAAATGTGCTCATGCCCCCCGGGCATCCTATAAAACTCCTTTAATCGAATTAATTCAATATGGCCGCCGTGTCGGTAAAAAGGTCTATTAGTATTACCAATACTCAAAGCAATTTTTATTGAATCAGCTATATACCTCGTTCTTTCAGCCATGACGCGAAAAAATGCGACACAAACGTATACACCGCGTTCTTTAAGTCACAGATCAGAATCAGATCAGACGGAAGAAGTAAGAGACGAGGCGAAATGACTTAAGATGTTAGCGAACAGGGCGTTGGCGAAACGACTCGTAGGCGAAACGACCGTAAACCCTTAAAGCAAAACATTTTTTCTTTTCACTCGTTACAAAATTTGATTTAAAAAAAGATGTTTGTAAACAGTTTTAGATCGCTATTAGCCTGTTTCTACACAGATGTAACTAACTTCTGAACCCACAACGGAGTTTTTTTTGTTTTGCTTTTTGCAAGGGAAACTTTATTTTTTTTTGTTTTCTGCTGTGTTGTTGTCCTTACGCTCATACCATAATGCCTGTCATAATGTCACAATTTGATGCTACTCTCGTGAACATTTCGAGAAAAGTACTGCATTATTTCATGTACTTCGGGTAAGCTAGCTCAACCTAACTGAGTATCGAACAAAACAAAAACCTAAAATACCTACAACATTGTACCAACAACCCTGCATTCACTGTTGTTTCTTTCTAAAACAATCATGGCCCTGTATAGTACAAACTCTCGATGTCTTCTAAGTGATAAAAAAGATAATCAGTAAAAAGAACCTGAAAGCATCAATAATTATTTTAATTTGTTCACAATAGTATCCAGTATGATTTCAAGTGTCAAGGTTTTCAATATTTTCTCCACTCTCCATTTCTTCATCCTGATCAACAGGTAATAAAGGTTTTGTTGAAGTAAGTGTGTATGATCCCATTCCAGCCGCTCTCTCAGCTTCTTCTGGTGTGTATGGCACTTCCTTTAACATTTTCACCCTGATGAAAGAGAAAAATCCCAATTCAGAACTGACACTAGAGATGGGGGGGGGGGGGGGGGGTAAGAGGGGGGGCGGGGGGGGGAAGGGAAA